>WURT03084223.1:0-31427 GCA_009936505.3 Holothuria glaberrima | reverse complement strand
AAGAAGGAGAGTCAACAAATGTCAAACAATAAGAACAAAATGACCTGCCAATCAAATTCCGTTACTTGAAGAGGATTCAATAGTTTTCAAGTACATATTGTCTGGCAGATTTGGTCTGAGCAATCTCCATCTCTTACAGCTCCCTGTTTATAGCTAAAATTAAGTTTTCCTGTACATTTTGGCATCGTCTTTTTCAACAAAGTTATCACATAAGGGCCAATTAATATTTTATGTTCTCGCATGGACAAAATAAAATAAAATATCAAATAGAAGGATATCGAGTGCATCTTGAATCCGTCCGTACCTTGAGTCGGTCACTGCAAATGGAACTTTAAAAAGTAGTGCTATGGCATGACAGTAAGCGACTTCTGGTGAAGAAACTCTAGATCAAACAGCTCAAAATTTGTTGTACATATATAAAAGTATTTGTCCTTAGTTTAGAAGAAACCTACATGCATTTAGTGCAATTACAGTGGGGGCAACAGACGCCCAAATCTGAAAATATCCTCGAGAATTACTTCAAAATTCCCCCGAGCCATTGTGAATGTATCCCATTCTACCATGAGAGCATTTTGACAGTATTATTTCATCGAATAAAGTTTGCATTACTATCACAAATTTGAACATTGTCCAGGTGATCGATTCATAATACCATTGTTGAACCTTAAACATCTGAAGCTTGTGGTTGGCATTTCTCTGTTTTTTCAACATTTGCTCGTGAACTGCCCTCTAACTTCGAGGATTGAGGAAAAACATGTTAATGGAAAAACCGATTAAGTTAAGTAAATGATTCTTATGTATGTGTTTGCTTTCAGTGAAAACGTTCCTTAAGTGACGGACTCATGATACCAACATGCTACTTCATTTTCTGCCAACAAAGTTTATTCATAATACAGAACAATCCTCAAATAACAGTTGGCAACAACAGACCGCCGATTTAAAGGTATACCACAAGAAGAGGTTCTCTGATGTTTGCACTTGCTTTATTGTTTAAACTTGTACAGTTAAAATGGAAATTCAGATTTACGAACAAACCCAAACTCACAAATGGCCTAATGCATATGACGTCACTGAAAAGAAAGTGCGCCCTCCGCTGAAGTAAGCCATATTTGGATAGTAGATGCATTTCTTTGAATAAAAGAATCTAATCGGTTTTGTCGAGATCAAAGGTCACCTGAGGTCTTCAGTTGTAGGAACAAGTTAAACGCTTTCTTTTTACAGATTTTAAACAACTCAAGGTGGCTGAAGGCAAAACAATAAAATAAAATGGCACAACTACTGCTTCAAACTGTGAAATTATCACATTGACGCCACTTTAAAGGCAACAGGAAGTTGCCCCAAAAGTGCTTTGAAAAATCAGCAAAAACTCCCCTCATTTGCCTGAGAAGTGCCTGTGAAGATGTTTCTGAACATAACTAACACAAGCAAAAGGTAAGTCAAGGAGTTATTCTCCATGAATTAAACAATTCAGCTATGTTAAGAAAAATATTGCCACATGATCAAAAACAGCTATACATGAATTTTGATGACAGCGTAAACTAATTATGATTGGGGTGACAGCATTTCCCCTTATAACGTGTAGAGAGTGGCGCGTTTATTACCTAAAATGTTCAAGTTCACACATCAAGAGAATAATTTTGAACACTGATATTGTTAAAAATTCTACACTTCATGTTACAGATTAAACATGAACTGTGACAGATTAAACGCGAAAGTGTTCAAGATGTATCATGTGATTGAGATGGCAGCTCCCAGTTACGTACTAAGCGGCATGCAATTTATCCCTTATTGCTATCTGGAGGTATCGTGTTTACCGCTGAGCGCTACAAACACTCACACAATCATACCAGGGAGCTGTAAGAGACCTGATCATACCTACAATGATAGATTCCTAACGCTATCGGATCGGCAAGGAAATCATAAACGATTGCTTTTCTAGATCCATTCTTGTGGCTATCATGATAGCTGTTCCATCCTTGAATGGAAAACAAGAATGTTTTGGATCTATATCCGCGAATTCTGCCATATCTATGGAAACGATCAATTGTTACATGCTGCTATTATTCTTGTACAACCTAAGTTCTGAATTGACAGGCACAACACGGGAAATGGGGATTTTACTGATCTGTTTGTTTTGTGGTTTCCTTGCCGATCCTTCTCTCAATAGATAAGGAGACTCTTCCATGAGAAGCAAATAGGCCAATTCAGCACTCAGAACGCCTGCCATGTGTGATATTCAACAATGGTATACTCTTGAGATGAAGTTTTAAGTTTATGCCAGTCAAGAAGCAGGTGGCTTGTCCTCTCCTAGCTATGAGTCTCATGTCATGACGACGACTGAGAGCAGGGAACAAAGCCTGTGCTTACACCTGAATGGTTCAGGTTCGTCCCCCATTTCAGCCACACAGCGAAAATATATTGCTTAGGAAGCAGTATGATTTCAGAGCGTTTGCTTCCTGAACATCCACGGCTAATCCATGAGCTTATAAAGTAAAGTGAAATAGATTGCTTAAGAAACAGTGTGATTTTAGAGCATCGGCTTCCTGGACATCCATACTTAACCGATGGACTCATGTAGTTATTATTTTTGTAATTCTTTCTAGGTTTCCTTCATGTTTTGATCATTTTCCATAATTAGATGATTTTAAGTATGTCTGATCTGGTTCAACCATTTGGCAATTTGAATGCTGACAAGATTCATATGTACCTTTAATGTTATAATGCATCACTTCCACAAACGCCAGTTGATTACTCGCTCGAGAGAGTGTTCATGGTAATACAAAAACGAGACCACCCAATACTCAACAAGCCATATAAGCACGAACGCAAATATTGAGCTAGTAAAGGCAGGTATGACAAATAGCAACCTTAAAGCGGAAAATATGCTTTGACAAGCAGGCAGAAGGGTCGTCCGAATTAGTGTTGTTGAAATGAACGTGTGAAAACTGACAAAATTGAGATGCCAGACAAACAATATATTTAAAGTAGAGACTAAGTCATTAGCATAAAAATGGAGAGAAAAGCCTCTGACCACAATGACCACAACAAAAAGGGGAACTGACCACACCCTTTACACTGCGGGAAAGAAATATCGTGAGAAAGTATTCAGGCGAAGAGGCGCTAGACCACATTCACCGATCAAGTGCACAAAACAGTGAAAGAGTTTACATCAATTAGGACAGCCATTTTGAAATGTGCTAATCAGGAGAATAAATAATATCTGGAACACCCACCCCACCACACATGTGCAGCTCGGAGAAGGGTTTTCTATTGGTATTAGTGTGACACACACAAATGTGAAGACGACAAATTGTATCTTAACTCATTTACTTAGCCATTAACTGCTCATTTAAAATACCAACTAATCAATGCTCTTAAAATTTAGTCTACTGTGTCCCCAGTGTCTAGCACTAGCCCCCTTCTGTACTGAGCCACCCTCAACGTTACAAACGTCCCTCTTAAACCCAAAACCCGTGAGCAAAGCCTTCCGTCTTTGCAATGGTCACAGCCCTCAAATTTCCCAGCTTCAGTATGGGAACACCTCTAGGTTCAGAGTTAACAATGTAAGATTTCGCCACCCTCTGTCTGATCAGCTGATCAAGGCCACCATGGCCAGAAAGGCAAAATTCAGTGTGTGATATTACCTATAAATTCTTTCAATATTTGGAGACGTGGTGCAACAACCAACAGACCTGTATAGATCGTCCGTAGAGAAGAGGTCCGAGTGCAGAGCCCTAGCATAAAGCAAGCAGTTCAAAAGTCCTCTTTGGGTAACGCTTTTCGGGAATTTTCTACTTTCTCTGTTAAGGCCTTCCGAACAACTACAATATTGCAAGTACATAAGTCTTGCTAAGCCTGTTATCTCTAATTTACCCATGAAAATTCTGTTCTATAAAGTATCTCGAAAGCTTAACCACCAAATCCCTGTGTTATACATCTTTTACAAGTACAAGAAAGTACTTTTCCAAAGTCTCTCAGTCGACTCCTTCACAGAGAGTCGAAGGGCGAAAATCAAACGTCACTCCCCAAGTTCTGCTCCTCCAAAAGGGGCAACGCCCCAAGAGACACTCAGACTTAACGTAACCTATCTCTTGAGCTTCAGACTTCAGACAAATACAAGGAAGTTTCCTCTTCTTTAGTTAGAATTCTCCATCTTTCTTCCAGGCTTCTAGAGTGCATTGGATTCCTCCCTCAGATGCTTCCTTACCAGTGAAACTATACAACTCACAGTTTCTTGCTCGAAAGTCCTTTTTTGTTTGTCCTCAACGTCCCGGCCCCTTGAAGCTATCTTACCAATCCATTTATTTTCCTGCCCTTTTACTGAACCTTCATGTCAATATCCTGCCTGCAATTTCTTTTCTGCGGCTACAGGCGTCATACGTGCCGAACGCTTATTTCCGGCCTATACGGACACGTACAGAGGAACTGTTCATCCTATTCGCCTGTGGAGTGCCCAGTATTTCACAAGGGGTGGGCTAACCTCATATGGGCAAGATTTGCACCGACGAGCGTCAAATGTACGAAACCTTCATAGGTGGATGTGAGGGGGGAAGTTGAAATTTAGACACCTACGTGGTATTTTCTGGCATCTGGCAATCAAAAGTAAGCATACATATTGTACATCAGCTTCAATACTATCTCCAACAGCAAAAGGTGGTGCTGAAAGGGGGACTGGAGACGGCAATGCCTTCCTCTGCACCGCGCTTGTTCGCAGTTTGGAAATAGGGTTACACCCTCTACCCAAAGCATTTGTTGGTTC
Organism: Holothuria glaberrima; assembly: GCA_009936505.3. NCBI lineage: Eukaryota > Metazoa > Echinodermata > Holothuroidea > Aspidochirotida > Holothuriidae > Holothuria > Holothuria glaberrima. The sequence continues at coordinate 26,668 of WURT03084223.1, read as the reverse complement.
CAAAACAAGTCTCGGACCGCCCACTCGTAGAAAATGACCAATTACGGTTCAAGATATCAGGTGGCGTGCCGTAGGCTCTAATACCTAAACAGGTTCAAACCAGTTGGATTTTCCGGAGTGAAATAAAAATTAAAATTAGAATTTTTGTAGTGACATGTAACTAACAGTATCGACAAAAAATCTCACATGGACAGAATTGCATCTACAATAATGATTTAAGCTTGTAGAAATGATGAGATGAGACTAAGGCCTATTTAGACCTTTTTCGAAGAGATTTTGTAGCGTTGTTGCATTAACCTGACACATGGATAAAAAATGCACCGTGAGAGATGTACCTGCCATAAAATAATATCGACAGACGCGTGTTACAATTTCTTACGACAGCTACGGCAGTACTCAACAATCTGACCAATCGGTTAGGTAATGAAAGATCACGTGCTGAGTTTACGCTGTCCAGCGTGAGAGGCGGAAGGCCAGAAACCATAGACAGAACACACCGTGTAAACTTTCTTCCCCAATGTCCCCTCAACTCTCTAGCGAAAAGCCGAAGGGTAAAACTAAACATTACTCCAAAATTCTGCTCCCCAAAGGAGCTACGTCTCCGGCAACAAGGCTAAACATGACCAACCGTTTGAGCTTCAGACCTTTTCATCATGGGTCTGTCATGCGTGGTCCTGTTCTGGACTGGCTGTAAAGAACAGATAGTACACATTATCTTAGCCAAAACCGTGTTAGCCGATTGACCCAATGCTCTCCCAAAGCTCATACAACAGACAGGCTTTATGCACCAGCTATATGTCATAATATAAAGATGGATTACTCATTGTCTGTACAGTGTGCAAAATAAGTAACAGTACTTAGTCTTTGTTTTGTCTTTATTTAAACTCTTTACAATGTAAAAGGTTTAACTTTGTGTTTATATTGGCATATAGTAGCAAAGTCCAAATCCTTAGCATTGTTCTCAACAAAATGGGGATTTATAAAACAATTAACACCTCGTTAAACAACTCGTTAACGGCTTTGTATGGCTTGAGTGTGACAAGTTTGCACATTTTACAACTGCCCTTTTGCTATTGAACAGCGAAAAGAATACTGGCTCATAGGGTACATAAAAATATTGACAACAACGTAGTTTGGCTGTTAACATGCAAAAGTTGTAAGTGGACAAAATTTTGTACAAGAAAATTTATCCAGTAATGGTTTCCTAGCTTGGTAAGCATTATAAGTTATCCATTACTTTACGTTTCGGACAAAGCTTCCATTTTATGCATTTTCCCAACATTCTTACCAGAAGCGACTACATTGTATTTTTGGATTAATAATCTGCCATTAAAAATTCCGTTTGTGGCTGAATAACAATACAAATTTACTTGTGTTTCTTAAATGTTATTGCTATCCTAGGATCAAGTCGTACGTGACAGTATTTTTAGTTTATCAACAGAAAAAGTTAACTGAGCTTACTCACAGCTGATTGTCAAAGTTTGTCGAGTTTACATCATCATACCTCGAGGCAGACTGCTTGGAGTCCGTGACCAAGTCCTTTAACTAAAGCAGGTCCTCTTGTACCTAAACTTTTCAATTAATGTTACTTCTTGGTTGACCACTCAAGGCGTAGGACTGGTATTTTACATCCCGGCGGAAAACACTCGGCGGAGATTTGAGCGTTCCTTAAGATTTGGATTTCCAAACTAGTTAAAATGTGGCATTATCAAAACTGGTGAAAATGATCTAGAGTGGATTTGTGGTCATTATTGCATAATACAAAATGACACTAGAAGTGCTGCAGCACCATAAATTCATGATTGACATGTCCTATTGCCAGGAATCTGCTTACATCAATGGAAAAATAGCCATGAGATGTGGTTTAAATTATAAACAAACCTGATGAAACCCATGAAAACTGCAGATGGTTGCAAACAGGAACAATTTTTAATTCCTTTTCAGGCAGTGTGCATGTCCTTTTACTATAATAAGAGAACTACATCTATACTGCAGCTGATGGAATTTTTTAAGGATTTAAACTTCAGGAACTTGCTGCATACCTGTGGACTGATACAGCATTCTCCATGCAGACAGAGGTGTGGTGTCATTATAGGATACAAGGGTAGGAATGCAAGTATGAAGGTGGCAAGGCCAACCAAATGTACATTCTACCGTGAACAGGCAACAACATACTTTGAATAGCAATAGATATCAGCGACACAAAATGTACCTGCTGTGCAAGACTATCCTGCAGGATATATTATGAAAATTACTTGTAAGAATTCCTTTAGTTTTCAATACTTGAATTACAAAGTTGAAAGTACTTTTCATGTCACGTGACAGGTCACACTTAGTACAAATTCATAAACAAAAGTTTTCTACCATTATCAAATTACCAAAAATCATTTTGTTTGAGAATTATATCAACAACTTTTAACAGTAGAACCTGCACGTAGCTTTACTGTCATATTGATTAAAACTGTACATGGAACAAGAATGCTGAGAGAAAATATGAAAAGTGTCGCAAAATAAATTGAGACACTGGTAAGAAAGAATGTACTATTCAATCTTAATTTCAATCTTTTGTTAAGTGTAATATTTCTGTCAATTAATCGTTTACCATCAAGTTAGGTCAATTATTCTACCATTGAAATGCTTTCTAATCTCACCCCAGGCAGTAGCAATTCTCCCTACTAAGTCAACTTTTAGTCTCGCCTCCAATTTAAACCAAACCTCCTGTCTAGTACACATCTAAGACAGAGCCTTTGGCCTGTACCGAGTTTAATATGGTCGAGGCAATATTGTCACATACATAGTATATGAGCTTTCATTGACCAACCATAGTGAAACTGTATTGTTATTGAAAGTGCAGTTATCAGCTGTATTTATAACTCTAGGGTTATTTATAAATAAGTTTGGGCAAAGAGTTACTAGCAACTACGTAGTTTGGGGGAATGCCATATCCTCTTTTAAATGAGATCTCCATGATTTGTTTTTCAGTTTTATTTACCACAATACAGTTACAGGCTTACCATACAGAATTTTTGTTTCTTGACATACTTTTACTTTTGTCACATCACCAAGTCCTGGAGATAGACCTACCATTTCCTTTGAATGAGAACATGTCCATTAACGAAAATTGCAGCCTACAAAAAACTTTTATGAGTTTGATTTCAGTGAATGGGTCATTCTTCCCTATAGATCAATTAAATACCTACGGGTTAACGGGCACTGAACAAAAGTGGAGGAAAACTGATACTCACTCCACTTCAAGGTTGACAGGCCAACATACCCTCCTCTCCCTCTTCGTTCTTGACACTTATGCACTTATTTGCATACCTCTAATATTTGGCTGAACATCCCCGACATGGCTAAAAATGGTATCTTCAGTTTCAATAAATCATTCTTGTTGTTCTGATTGGGAGCAAGTCTTGCCATATTTTTGAAACTCTTAAATGGATCACGTACTCTGGTTTAAAGACTCAATAATCTCACCCCAAAAAGTAAATTTTCTCCCCCACGTAAAATTTACTTCTCCTTCAATTCAAAATCACCTCCCAGACAAAGCCACAGCAGACTGACCTGAGTTTCAATTCCTCACTTGTATAGTGATACACAACTGCTTGTAAGCCTAATTGGGAACACAACTGACTGTGCTAATCATCATTGACCAACCAGAGTGGAGCTATTTTTGAATTCATGTCACTCAAAGAGCAGTCACCAATTGTTTTTACAGCTCCAGAGGTTGTCTTAAATACGTTTAGAGGATGCCAAATGCCCTTTAAGTAGTATAGTGCTATTTTTGAGCAAGATTATATGCGTGCAAAGTGCACAAATCTTTTTCCTCTTTCCCATAGCAACAGTTTCACCCTCCCTAAATCTTTCCACCTCGAAATGTACGAATTAAATCTCTTCATAACTTGAAGTTGAAGTCAATAGTGATGACACCAGGACAACAGGTTCTACCGGCCCATTAATTATTGGGGCCCCAGGGGACCCGAGCATATGCATAGGGGGTGGGGAGCTGAGGGGAAGGCCCCAGTCAGATATGTGGTGAGGTGGAAGTATGATTCTGCCCCCCTTCAATCCAATGGCGAAATCCTCTTATTTGTTTGCTCTGTAAAAATTTTAAACATGGCAGTAATTAATTTGCACAATATGTTGCACCAAATTGCTTCTAAAGACCCGCAAGCATTCAAAAATTTCCCAAAGGGGAGGCGAACATCCCTTCCCCGGAATGGTGGTGTGAAAGAATATTCAGCCCCCAGACTCAAACAGCTTACTACGTCTGTGGACCAGAGCAAGTGGCTCTGGGGCGGGTTCAGGAAGCAAGACCCCTGGAAGCTGTACCATAGTTTCAAAGTGGCTACACTGGCATGCAGCTTTTACCTGTTTTCCGGATGGTACTGGGTGCATCTCAAGTACTGCACAATATCACAACTGTAAAGTTTGTGAGGGTGAGGGATGCGTGTTGTGAGCGTGAGGGAGGTGTGAGAGTTTACCAAATTAGGGGAAGAAATGCTACAGGAACTACTCAAAAACGTCAGAAAGCGCAGCAATATACTTTTGATACCTTGCAATTTCTTTGACTATACTTCTCAGGACCATTAGTAAATAAACATTTGAGATGCAAAATGTATGAAATACAGGTATATTTCCTGTTTTATAGGAAAATATATTCCAATTTTCCAAATAAAGGAAGATAAAGAAAATGTTGGGAACACTGAAAGTACTTTTATTTCAAGTTGATAAAATTCCAGTATGAAGTTAATTACAAAAAATAAGGAAAGGTAAAAATCCATGGGCATAGATCAAAAAGATTAAAATCATGTTAAGGTCATTAATTGAGCTAGTTGCTTTTCATTTTTCGGATCACATGTAAGAAAAAAGACCAAAAAAAGTTTCATACAGTTCTTGATGTATCATGGTTCCAAGCATTTCCACAGAATGATCAATGGTGAACTAAAATTACCTATATCAACCAAAAACAATACAAATAACACTTCTTTATATGTGACACCCACATGCATAATATGAGATCCCTCACAGTTACTCTTAAGTGTCAGATACATTCATACCCACACAAACACACATGATGTCACTATGCATAGCGTCCTTTTGTCCTCTGCAATGAAGCAATAAAATGTTCCTGCAATCTAGAAAACAGATTGCTTTAGAATTAAATGAAATCATTCTGGTGAATTTGTTAATCAATGTATGTGGGGTTCTTGAGATGTAAGCAGATGAAGGTAATTTGTTGCACAACCCAAAGTAAACCTGAAGCAAGTAGGAGCACTTTCATGCCCAATATTGATGTGCATGACTTTTTAGTGTCTGTTTTGCAATCTATATTTTTGTGCGCCGAACCCCGAAGAACAGGCAATTATCATTGCCCAATAGCAAATGCAAAGTCTGAAAAATTCCTATGCCCCTCACTACATTCATAGATCTGACAAAAGTGAGATTATTCGCTGGATTGATTGTAAAGTTAAAAGAATTACAAAACAGGTTTGATCAGTGTGAGGCTAGGATGCAGTATGTCAAATGTACTTGCCTCAAGTTCACAAAGTTTGGGTTGAAAATGTAGTAAATATATCTGCTAACATTTTGAGCACCATCTTAGGAATTGATTTTAGAATTATATGCACAACAATGCTTATTTTTATTTCCTCTTTTATACATCAAAAATAAATTTTAGCTGAAACTTGCTTTTACAGGCTAGCTTTCAATTGAGGAGAATATACTCCGGGAGGTAGAACATTTAGAAATGTTCAGATCATGGCAAATGCAACATCATAACGTTACCTAGTTTCAAAACGAAAATATACATTACATATGACCATGAAAACGAAAGTTTCCTTAATTCTTGTAAAGAAAAAATATCAATTTTACTTAATAAAAATATCAAATTACATTCACTTAAAAGGGTCAATTTCCTTGTCTCTGAAGGTGAACTACAAAAACAGTTTATTTATAACATATCTGTTTAATTCACCTTCTAGGCAAAAACGGGCCTGTATCGAGTTTGTATTCTACAGATTACAAAACTGTGTAAGATATCAGGGTTACTTTACTCTCCCGTACTTATGATCTGTCTGATATGGAATTGGCTATACTACACATCATACTTTACTGATGTTAGTCATCACTGACCAATCAAAGTGCGTTACAGTACATTTAAATCATGAAATTATGTCAATTAAAGTGCAGTCACCAAATGTGAATGTAGATATATACGTATGGGTGATAAATTGGCAGCTTTAATTGGCAGACATCTCATAACAAGTACAGTTCTTACAAGCAAGTAGACCATCTAAAGCAGAACATCCTGAAAAGAAATTTTCAAACTTAGACTACCTCTGGCATACCTAAATTTGCAATAAACAAGCTTATAAATTCATGCAACGTGTAGACATTACGGTTACACTCAACACTCAACATTGAATTGTTTTATATTCTTCTTGTTCCCTTTATTGTATATGATAGTTTTATTGAAATGTTCTTTCACACTTTTAAGTACCTTAAATAAGTTTGAATTCAAGTTTCAGCAGTAGCTGATTTGTCCTACATATGAAAGGCTTCAATTCACTTACAAGCTAATTGACAATGTTCAGGTGTCATTCCATCTTGTTATTCACAATTAAAACTTCACACACAAAACATAGCAATAAATATTGCATTTGTAAATTAGCCCTAAGTATGGCAAGTAAACTTTTCAGTATAACTGTGTGTGGGTTTGCCTTGCTATCCTTGTGCATCAAAATATTCTTTCTCTGTCTGACAGTTTTCTTCCTCATTTCAAATTGTTTGGGGGATTTCAATTAGATGCAAAATAAACAGTCCACTTAACCCATCAGGTGTAGGCTATTCTCACTCACAATTTTAAACTTGCAGGATTGTTTAGTAAATTGTTGAAATCGCACAATCCTGCTGTTTTATGCGAACATTGGGGGGGCAGCAACCAGAAGCCCCGAAAACTGGATGAGTTGCAGGAACCAGAATGCAAAATGCATTGTTTTAAATGACTGAATTGTGCTAAACTTATTCCTTCACCGCAACCAACTTGCACAACATTCATACTCTGGGCCAATGTTTTCATCAGTGCAACATGTGATCCACAAGCTTAGACCCCTCCCCCAAAGGCCTGTCAAGAGGCCTTGCAGTTAGCCTCTACACAAAAATTCTGCCTACGCCAGTGAGTATGCCCTTAAAAAATGTAACCCTGCCCCACTCTTGGCAAGTCCCCTCAATGCCATTAGGGAGTTATGATTTTACGACGGTAAACGGAACCGGCAGCAAAAACTGCACTGTCCATGCGTGTATGAGAGAACCACACCTTCGTGGTTATTTTCAGAATGATCTTCGGCCGATCTAATGTTAGGTCTAGACAATAAAACTCCACGTTACTAAGCACACTAAAATGTTAGATTTTGTTGATTTATTGAAGAATCTGCTCTCTCTCCAAGCAAAAGCAGGTAGCCTAAACTGTCAATCAGGTCAACTGAGCTATTAAATCTCCATCAAGGATTACAACTTCATCTAACAAATGATACTCCATCCTAATATTGAAAAGTTATTCAACTGTGGAGGAGCCTGCCATGATGGCAGAGGCCAAGCGACTTGTCCCCATAGGCCACTTACTGTACTTCAACCACTTTCAAGTTGTTACCATAGGTTTTGTTAGATTAGGCCTGATTAATTTGTTCAAGTGTTACCGACCACATACTTGTTCGAACTGAGTGTTCTGTGTGACACAAATTACTGCATAGGCCTACTGTATACAATGTACAAAAGTGGTGCAACAAGTATGTGCCCGGCAGTACGCTAGTCCCCCCATCCATATATGGCCATAATGGCCCCAACCCAGTCTCTATTATACATATAGGACACATGTTTCTGTACCGCTGCTTGAAACTGCTTCCTATACTTAGTTTTACACTAACACAAAAATGAAAATTTATTCGTGCCTGAATACAGCTAGTCCTCAGTAACCCCACCCGCCGTGTATGCACGGTCGCAGAGTAGCTCCGTATACACCTGCCGAATGTCCAACCACTATATAGTGCCATTGTAGCCAGCGACGATAAGCAAAACCGGCAGTGACTTTGTCTACAGTAAAAAGGACGATCAGTGGCGAGGACCACTTTTGCATATTTACCAAATAAATGCCGTACTAGTCATAACTTGTGTGGTTTGTTTTCTAGTTTGTAAATTTCAGGCAACTCTCCTTTTTTACTGGCCGTTCGAATGAACGTTCCACGCGGGCGGCAATTCGTAAGTGGCCGACCCGCGGTCTCGGACCGCTACTTAAGAACCTACCCTAGCGCGAAGGGCTTCATTCACTGCATATGTACTGTATGTAAAATGCAGCTGTAATAAATCTAACTTACCTGATGTACAAATACAAGATCTCTCGACCGGGATAGTTGTAAACAATCGCATCAGACTATTGTCGACTTCAAGCCATCGGCCAAAGGTTTTCCGACAACTTGTCGAAATACTGGTACCAAAATACGTTTCCTTCTGTTTCTATGGCAAATTTTCTCTTAGAAACACCCATATCCTGTTATCCTGTTGTTTATGGTATGTAATTATGTACCGCGGTGTTCAATGCTAGAGCCATACGACATACGTCGTCAGTAGCTACAGCTCCGTAAGTAAGTGACAAACATAAATATTGTACGTGCACTGTAGCATGCGTAATGCATCGTACAGTGCACAGAAATCAGTACAGTGCAGTTGGGGCCTCTTATTATCATGTCACAACCTGGTTGGCACACGTGTTACCGTCGAGTACCTCAGTGTATAGGATCAGTGGACATAATCTGTCACTCGTGTCTTCATACGCAGGCTACGTGAAACTGCATCCGGGTTTTAGCGACTGGCATAAAATTGTTTTGCGTAGATGGTGATGTCGCCCTCGTTCGGTCGCACTCTACTCCGTCTTTAACTTTTAAATAAATACTAATGGGATTTAAAGTTAAAGAGGTGTCATTAAAATTTTCCGATTTGAACTGTTTTAGTATAAGTCAAACTAACGAAGTTTTAGTAAAATTAATGAAATTAAGGTTATCATATTGAAATCAGAAGTCGAAACTGTTTTGCAGTCTAAATGAACAATTGAAAGTTCAATCAGACGATAACTAGTCAAAATTGTAGCTTTCAATCTCTTCCTTACTTTTCCACAAGTGAAAAATGTGACTTTAAATCTGAGACTAAAAGTCAAACGGTTTGACTTTTAAAGCAGATATACTGACATAAAAATGAAAATAATGAAATTGAATTAAAATTAAAAAAAGAACCTTTTGGAGTTAAAATGTTGAAAAAATGTCAAAATATGGAGCTCAAAGGGATTCCGTGTGTATCAAAAAACAAAAAATCATAAGGTCTTGTGTTATTATTTTATTTTTCAGTGTACCAACTATGGTGTTCATGGATAGAATGTTTCATTTAGTGACCAAAAAATGACAGTGATAGAACTTAAATTTAAATCAGAAAACAGAGAAAAACAGTGAAAATTTGCAAGCTGTTTTGAGTACTAATGAATATGCAATGTGTCACTCAGCTGCTTGTAGGGAATCACTGTACATAAAGTGGCTAATGTGGCCGCAGCTTCTTGTGCATTTGATTGCATGAGGATAGTGTGACTCTGTAGGTTGCATACTGCACAAAGCATGGCTTGCTGAAACAAAGAATACTTGTCTAGTGACAGTTTCACACCCTATTTTTTGTGCCAAATTTCACCCCTAACACGATTCAAGAAAACATACCACGCTTGGTTTACTTGAACACTTGTTTGCCATCGTGCGGGACAGCCAAAATTCTGTCACTTTTTGCGACTGTGTTTAAATGGTTGTCATTTCGTCGTTTTTCATTCGATCTGGCTCAAATTTTGTCAGTGGATTGGGGAAACTAAGTTCTTATATTTTCAATGACTAGTTACAAATTTTAGAGTTATTTGAGGTTGTGAGACTTAATTTTCTGAAAAAGTAAAAAAGTCCTCTTTTCCCGGATTTTATGGCGAAATGTGATAAAATCTTAGATTTATACAGTTTCAAAGGTGGTGAACCAAAGTTTTCCTGGCAATTTTTTTTTTTTAATCATTAAGGGGTTAAAAAGGAACCCCTTTAAAAGAGCTTATTTTATGATAAAATGTATGCCACAGATCGTATCCAATGTAAGTGAATTTTGTTTTCCCGTTTGTTGGTATCTGTTACTAATATGCTGCTTGGCTTAAATTGAAAATTGTGTTCAGTTTTAATTTCCCGTCATTTGGGGGGATATTTGCCGGTCAGCTAAATTTTTGAAAGTAATGTATTGCAATCCGTGTTTCCTGTCTAGTTTGCAGGCAGTCCAGATTTCTGCTCTATTAGTCTATATAATTTGTCTGTGGTAGATCACGATTTTATCTTAGGCCGTAATATTAGTAAGTGCAATTAGTATGGTCAATTTTGGGAAAGCTCAAATAAAAAAATCAACTCTTGGAAAGATTTACAAACAATTGAATAGTATCTTTTACATTGTTTAAATTTTTCTATGGCATGTGTGGAAATCAGTACAGTATTTGAAGCCGATGACACCCTTTGACACCTTTTTCTTCTAGTCTGCGTAGTGGCACATAACGGCTAACGCAATTCAAGTCTGCTGCCGATACGCCGAAAGTTTTTAATAGTGACGAGCCGAACAAAAAGCTTTGTTCGCTGCCCCTGTGAGAGGTCATATATCGCTTTGTACTTGGTAGCAGTAGTAATTTTGTTTGCTCTGGTGTACAATTTCAGAATGCTCATATAATTGTTACGTAATAGCACACATTGCATTTCAAAAGAGAGCTACAACCCTGGACAAAATTATCCTGGACAAATCCCCCCGCCCCACCTCAATGTTGCTTTTGAAGTTGAATGAAAGTTTAACGCTTAAGAAAAGAGCGTTTCGTTTTCTCAATATTGAACAGTGGAGGGAAAGGTCCGGAATTGTCCCAATAATTTTGTCCAGGACTGTCTGACGCCTGTACAAAGGTATAGAGACAGTGGAATACGACAGAGAGCAGAATGCTTATCATAACAATGGTTAAGTTTTCAAGCGCTCTGTTCAAAGACAAGGATGGAAGGGGTGGAAGAAACCACTGGATAATTATGAAAAAATTAATAAATGTATTTATTGAATCTCAATGTAAATGTAGAATCACCGGGGTTTTTCGTGTTGTTTAAGTTTACGAAAGGGTCAAACACGAGAAAATTACTTAATTTATCGAGAATTAAACCATTCCTCGTGTAGCTATCAAAATTTGGTTTACACTTGGGCAGGGATGGGGATAAAATGCTGTGGAGACGTATGAGGGATAGAGAGGGAAGAGTAAGGGACAATAAGCAACAGCCAGCGTATTAAGCTGGAGATATTGCAGCTGTTTATCGTCCGTGGGGAAGGAATGCCGCACGAAATAGGACCTTGAGATAAGTCGTAAATATCCCTTGCAAAGCACTGCCAGCCTTTTATGTATCTAAAAGGTAGAAGTATGAGCCAACAGTAAGGTTAGCTATGATAAGCATGATGTTGTAACATGGCTATTCTTATTACTAAATGCGACTGCCAAACAGTATAATTTGCCGGTGCTTCATGCACTTGGGTAAACATCCGACTGCACGGTATTCATTTACAAGTAAATGTGCGAAGCCCATACCGTTATTATTCTATGTACATCTTTCTTATTCTGACAAAATGTAAGATAATTAGAATGTGAATGGCGCCACGGTAGACCAGTGACTGAAACAGACTGACCAATTACTTTTACTCCTAAATAGCATTGTTCGTTTGTGTAATTAATAACCACTGTCCACTTGTACTGCATCATTTACTTTCAAGTCATTCCTACTGATTGTCTCATAAAACAATCCAAAAGGCCTCCCATTACGCTTTTTCCAATACCAGTAGACTTAACCAGCTACCAGATTTGTGGCTTGCAGGTGCCAACTTTCTCTTATATTAAACACGACACTTCTCCTATACCTTTGTACAGGCGGTCGGACAATCCTGGACAAAATTATCTAGGACAATTTCCCCGCGCCCCACCTCACTGTTGCTTTTGAAGGTGAATGGAAGTTGAGCGCTGAAGAAAAGAGCGTGTCGTTCGTTTTCTCATCATTGAACAGTGGAGGGGAAGGTCTGGAAGTGTCCCAATAATTTTGTCCAGGATTGTAGCTTTTAGTAACTAACACATGCGGCAGCCGAGAAGTACGGTGGCTTGGGAGAGAGACGTCACTCGACCAATTGGCAGTTTGCAGGAGAATTCTTGTTCGCAATCCTCATTTCACAAATCCGTCGGAACCAGGGCTGCCATATTGACGTCTTTAAACGCCAAAAACACTGAATATGGCCTTTTGTCGATAGTGTTGGCATACATAAATTTAAAACATACTCCAACAACATTTTGGCTTTTTTTGTAATTTTAATGCCAGCTTCTCTCTTTTGGCCATAAATCACTCCACATACGAATTTGCAGCTTTCTATCTTATTCCTCATAAAATTTATAAGCGTGCAAAGTTACAAGAAATGGCACCTATCTATATCTACCTTTGATGAAAATATGATGAATTGCGCAATACTTTCATAGAGCTGTAACCTCTAGACCGTTTAAGCCATGGAGTAAAAACTTTATAAGCAAGATCAGCATTTTTTAATTGTGAGCTTAATTTCAAAATTACATGACCAAATGTACACAATAGTTGATATAAATTCACCCTGCCAGCTAAGATACTGTACAAGGCGGCCATTTTGAAAAATTGGCTAAGATGGGCCGCTATATTTAAACATAGTATCAATCTGTGTTTATGCAATGGCCTACAAATAAGTGCTTAATTTTATGCTAACATGACAGAAAGAACAGTTTATACACGTCTCATGTATAAAATGTTTTTGAAACCGATTACGTAGTTGTGGTAGGTCTTGAGGTAGTTATTAATTAGGCTATATACAACGCTGTTACTTACGATGACGCCGTTACTAATGAACTTTGCGTAATTCCATATTACTCCAGAATCACCCACTAGGTCTGGTACGGTAACACTGTGTCCCGAGCCTTTAACTTTACCTGATAGGCCTACTCCTTGTTACAAGCAGAACATTAATCACAAATGATCGTAGGAACATCATTCCTGTTTCTCCCGTGTCCAGCAATCCTCCAGTTCGGCTGGAACCTCTTCCAGTAATACCACGACTTCGTCTGCTGTCAAAAAGAACTTTACACAGAGTCTGGAGCTCAGAATGTTGGTGTAACAGTGTAACTGACTTGGAATATATTACAGTTTAGGCTCTGGGACCCATTATTACATGGTTACCTCACTGCCTCTGTCGGGCATGTGTTTTTGCGGATCGCGGACCGATGTATATTTCTCCGTTTCGAATTTGTCCACGGTATAACTAGCTGATGCTCAGCTTAAGATCGTGGCCAACGGTTTATAGTTTTGCCTTAAAAATATACTTCCAGGCATATTTCCGTCGTTTAAGTATAAAGCGCACTTGTAGAGCAGGATTCACTGGATCCAGGGCTGTAGCCTGTGCGAAATCCCAAGGGGCAGTTTGCGGCACTGTCTATAAGCAGAGCACCAAGTGTCGTGCCTGCAAATATTGGAAACCCGGGCGGACCCTTTCTTTTTCCTCCTGTTTATGCCGGGGTGCCATCCTGGGAGAGGGTGCTGAGGAAGGGGTAGATGTAAGGCCTTGCTCAGGTGCAAAATTGCGCCATCGTTATCAAAGCTTCAAAGTGACCATATCTTTACATTGTCACTATTTAGTGATATTCTTATTTTTGGCTGGAATTAAGGTAAGAGGTACTGTCTATGAGCAGGGGACAACATTCTATACTCGAGAAATTTTTGTCTAGGTGAGGTGGCTTGGATGCAAAATAGTGCTATCTTTGGTACCTTAAAGTTTCGTTCAGCGTTAGATTATTTGGACTGTGAAAATTTAACCATTACTTTTTTTCTCTCAAGTAGGACAACTTGCATCTTCCATTTGGAAATCTCAGGGGTAGCTGCCCCTGTCCCTAAAGGCTACGGCCCTGGGATCCTCCCGTTGCAGTGTCTGTTAAATTCACGCCGAAGTCGAATTGGACTCCAGCGTCTTAAAAGACAAGTTCTGGGATACTTGCTGCTTCATTGTCGAGCATAAAATACTGTCAGCCCCCACCCGAAAGCTTATTTTCGCAATATGTCTGACGCCGAAGGCCAAGCTGTTCGGGAATTGAAAGATAACCAAAACTTGGTTTAAAAAAAATAGACAATGGTTCATTCCTATTGGTTATGTATTGGGAACTGTTTGTTAAAGAGGCTAGCAGCCAGCTTGATGACAATCGGTTAACAAAAGACTGTCGACTGATCTTACTCTCTCGTTCTTACTTACTCTCTCGTTCTTAAGGGATATATGCTCCAAACGTGATGATTTATTTAAATAAAGCGTCAGTGCTGAGGACATGCACAAATTTTCCCTACCAATAAATTGAAGACAGAATGGGTTTTATCTCTTTAAGAAAATCCACAAAGCGGGAGTTCAAGGTAGACTGGTTAATTCTTATCTCTCATTCTTCTCCGGAAGGTATAACTGAGATTGTAGATTGGTCCATCCAGCCTTTTGTACTCTTGGATCGTTTGATGTGAAGGATACGAATGACTTCCTCAAAGAATTTATCTTTTACTTTAGTCTCTTTTGCCCCAGAATCTTTATTTGTGACCGTTGGTACAATAGCATTATACCCATATATTTAACATCAAGATGGCATAAACACTCTGCCTCATCATCTCACAAATATTACTGGCCTGTGAAAACTATCGATAAAATTTCCACACTCTCCCAGTCAGGTCTCTCACAAAACGTGTTTGAATTTAACAATGAGCTTTACTTACGTGCGATTGGCACTGCTATTGCGCAAATGATGCCCCATACGCTAATATATATTTATGACCGAGCTGTGACAAAACTTATTGGCCAAATCCCAGTTCAAACCCTGTAGTAGCGCGTTTCTCCTTCATATCATTTACTTATGCTATCACTGTACGTACATGGACTTACTTGTTGCGCATAATAAGTCATTTTTGGCTCTTTTACTTTTGGTAGCTAGGTACGCAATAGCACAAAGGATTGACAGCAAGTTTTTCGTCTTAATTTATGTGGGTAATCGCTGTCTCCTACTAGGTATTGTGTACGCAAAGTTTAGATACTAATTTAGCCTAGGATTTTTGCACTTTTTTATGAACCAAAGATTTCGAGGAATACGATACGTTTCCCACAGATGAAACTGGATTTGTAATCTGAGAATCATGATTTGATTTTGATTACCTGATGGAACCCTCAGTACTGATATGTAACATAATAAAACATAACAGGTCAAAAGGCAAAGGAGGGCCAAAGCCCTGAAGTCCAAATCCCTATACTAATACAAACAACCAAACCAACACCAAGCGAGCTCAGTACAATTAGATTCTACCACAGTCATGGAAGAACTTGTCAATACTAACCTGAAAACAGTGCATGATGTGGAGTTAACTACCCACTCAGGCAGACTATTCCACTCGCTAACAACTCTGTGGGAGAAGCTAATGTTCCTAATGTCAAGCCTTGCAAAACACTTAACCTGCTTCTTACAATGGACTCGAACCTGAGAATTACTTTGAACCTTTAAGTAACTACTAGATAACAACGGTTTCCCTTCAAAGAGAAATTTGTAAAACTGGAGCATATCTCCCTAATCCTAAACTCCAGGGTGGTAAGACCAAGAGATTTTTTTTCTGATATGATAAGGTAGATTTCTGACTTCAGGTATATAGACGAGTGGCCCTCCTCTGAAGTTGCCCTAAAGAAAAAAACTTGTCCTTTTTATAGAATGGACTCCAAGCCAGGGGGGGGGGCATGTTCAAGACGGGGTTTTATCAACTGTCATACAAATGTAGTACAATTTGTTCACTAAAATTTCTGAAATTCCTCTTGATATATATGTATGTATGTATGTATGTATGTATGTATGTATGTATGTATGTATGTATGTATGTATGTATGTATGTATGTATGCGTGTATGTATGTATGTATGTATGTATGTATGTATGTATGTATGTATGTATATATGTATATCTATATATATACATACATATATATATAGTGAAGGAACCTATAAGGCCAGGTCCAAATTTCGTGCATCAATCCAACCAACAATGCACGTCAATAACTGCTGTCACAATCTGCACGTTAATTTTCTATGCAGCACGTCCAGCTTTAGCTCCCTGTCAAATGCGCGTGAACCCGTCAAATATTTCAAACACGCACACACAAAGACAGGCAAACTCAAATTTAAAGCACAAAGCCGACACAGAGCCGTTTATATACAGCTCTGTACTCCAACTGCAAACCAGCGCCCTCTGAGTTTAAGGTTCCTTCGGATCTCCGCCTCAAGCTTAACCAGAAGGTCCAAAGGCATAGTGATTCCTTGCTGGAAGGGCGATTTGTTGCACTGAAGTTCATCCCTGAAATTTTTACTTCTTGACTATATCATTTTGTACGATATTTTCACAACTTGACCTCTGCTGATCTCATACGACCTTTAAACCCAACCAAAAAGTGAATAACAAAAACAGAAAGAAAAAAATACCATGAAACCCATAGGGTTGCCTCTCTTTTAAAGTAACAGACCTATATACCAAGTATGAAAAAGAATCCATCATTCCTGTCTTAAAATACCGTGTTTTTTTAGATTGTCAGTTTTTTACCTCTGATGACCTCAAACGACCTCTGACCTTCACTGGAAACAATAGGGTTCTTTCTTTTAATATGGTAAAGTTATATGCCAAGTATAAAGATTTTCCATATCATGTTATCAAACAGTTTTTAAGAATTTTGTATTTTCACCTCCGGTGACCTCAGAAAACCTTTGACCTTTACCAAAATCAATAGGGTTTATCTTTTGACTATAACGCATCCACATGCTAGGTATGAAAAGCATACATGCTTCCTACCGCCTAAAGGTATTGTGTTTACAAGGTTTAGTAGAAAACGTTAGTTTGAACTTTTACTTGCTTTCCTTCCGAACATGGCGTAAGACATCAATGTTATAGTAGTACGGTGTGTGCTGTGACGCTTACAGTACTACAGTGCACTGTGAAGTACGACCGAATTTGGAGCTATACATAACGTGAGTTGCACTACTTTCTCACACTTATTTATTCAGAGCAATATATTCTGATCATACGCAAAATACGATTTAGTATTCACAAGATATACAAAACGTATGATCGTCTCTTCCAATTATTGTTCTATCTGTACTTTATCCCACCAGATCTACTAAAAATTCTTGTGATTAAAGTAAAAGAGTTGAGTTTTCCACTTAATTTAATATGCTTTATCCATCCTCCGTACCATTACAAAAAGTTCAAAATAGAACAACCATTTTATTTTTACTTCTTTGACAATGTTTCTCATACCTTAACTGATTATGACGACTGAAACGCATTTTAGAGAAATTTGATAAAATTTTTCACATGTTGTGCAGGAATGGTTTATTACATTGACAAACCAGCGGTGATATTTTTCACGGCGTAAGAATATGGAGTAATCAAAACTTTGTGCACTCAAAATAAAGGCTTAACATATGACACTGGGGAAAAGTGAGCATTGCTGCAATAGATTACGATGTACTGTCGTAATCCCAAAACACGCTACCCGACGGACTCATGAGAGGTCCTGTGCACAAAACGTCCCTTTCCCACTATATCAATTTAGTGGTGCTCAAGTTTTTCTGAAAGGAGAGTATTAGACTGGATTTTAATAAGTTGCTACTGAGTTACTGGTGGAAACGAACTTTCGTAAAAGCAATATTTTATGTTTGCGAAGAAATTAAAAAGAGGAACGTTGAGAGGATGGGTTGACAGGAAGTTTTTTCGATCTGAGGTAGAAACTTGATAAGAGGTCCCATCATTTTGAATATCGACGTTTTAGAGGTAGTTTTTCGTTTGATCGACAAACCCGGCTTGTGTGAGAAGCTGTGCAATTCGTGTGACCTGCGGTGCCGTAATTTCCACTTACGCACATGATAGTTGCTAGTGAAGTGCATGCGCATTTCGCGTAAGGTACTTACAGCACCGAACCTATAGGTTGTGATGTTGAACTAAGCTCCAGCGCAATTATATGTGCGTCTTTGTTTAGGGCGGCTGTTCTCAGTTTTAAAGGTGAATGCAAAAAAGAAGGCCGCCAATATTATTTAAAACAGAAGGTTGTAGCTAACACCCAGAGGGGTAAACTACTGAACTTTCATTAACCTGTCAAGGATTTCCAACTGAAAAAGGGGGATGCTATCTCCATGAAGACAAAGTTCGCATATGCGAGTGTGAAATGTACAAAACTTCGATAGGGGGTCTAGAGTAAAACTTGAAATTAAGACAATTAAATTTTATTTTGGTATCTTTTGGGGAGGATTTGTTAATATTGAGGGTACGAGCATTTCCGTGCAAGATATTGTACAAAGTCTAAAGGAAAAAACTGCAAAGTTGTTACTTCTACCTTTTTCTACCATTGGAAAGATTCAGTGCTTAAACTGTTGGTGGGCCATGGACGTACACATGTTACCCCCTTATCACATCACTGGAAGGGGTGGGGGGCTTCAGCAGATGTCAAAGCAGTGACGTACGCCGGAAGCCAGGAATAAAATAATTCTGTTACCCTTCTGTCTCGGCTACCTCAGTGGATATATCATACATTTTCGTGCATGATCAAGGCAAGGAAAGCAGAAAGAATGGCAAACCCCGGGGAAGTTCTTTTTATTTTTAATCCAAAATAATTCATTTTCGTGTGTTCTAAGCATTGAGCTCTCGTTAATTGTAAGCTGATTTATAACAGCATGGAGACATAATCGAGTTTTCTTTGACCCCTTTTCTGGGCCATTCCCTAAGTTTTACAAACTTAGATTTCCCATGTAGTAAATAAGAGCAGACCCCAATTCAAAACGAATTAGCATTATGAACCCCGAATCCGTCATTCTGTTACGCTTTTATGTTTACGGTTGATCCTGATGGGGAGGGGCATGAAATGACAGTGAGTTATCTCTGTTTAATTTTGCCTGAAAATCTTCCAAGACATAGAACTGATTAAATATCCCGGTCAAAGAAGTAGTGATAGATAACCTTAGGTAACATTCTCGTTCTCCTTCTCTCATACTTCCCACGTCTCTAATTTATTCCTGCCTCCTTTTAGTGTTTTTCCTTTGGGTGTCTGTAAAACAAAGATCTACGATCTAAGACCTAAGACCTATAAAACTAAGACCCTACTAGCTATAAACTAAGAACTTTAAAACTAAGACCCTACTAGCTATAAAACTATGACCTATTAAACTAAGACTTCACTAGCTATAACACTAAGACCTATAAAACTAAGACCCTACTAGCTATTACACTAAGACCTATAAAACTTAGACCCTACTAACTATAAAACTAAACCCTATTTAACTAAGACATACACTATAAAACTAAGACCCTACTAGCTATAAAACTATGACCTATTAAACTAAGACGTCACTAGCTATAACACTAAGACCTATAAAACTAAGACCCTACTAGCTATTACACTAAGACCTATAAAACTTAGACCCTACTAACTATAAAACTAAACCCTATTTAACTAAGACACTACTAGCTATAAAACTAAGACCCGGAAGTGTTTTTAAACGAGACAAAAGACAATATCTACATGGAAATAGCCCTTCAAGATGTGGGGATGGGGTGTCAACAAGTACCACGTATGAAGTAAACCCATGGTGCTTAGACTCTGGGGCTCCAGTTCGTGATATAGACACTGGGAAACTGACCCTATAAAGTAAATTTCTGTTTTTCTTAGTAGACGATCAAGATGTAGTGAACAAGGACAGTTAAAATCAATATGTGGCTCCCTGACGGAAAATGTTCCTTATGAGGTTTTCAATGTTACTGTCCTCTTATACATGTGCTCCAGGGGAAGGACCATTTCTTCTTTCGGTGTAGCTACTGTAGGCTTAGTTGTTTGGCTCTCACTGTGAAGAAACTCGAATAAAGAAGACATTAATTTTTGTTGGCAACGAGCAACTGGAAGCCAAGGAAGTGTAAGCAAGCCTATATGACAAAATAGGTCATATTGGCAATGGAGGTGGGTGGCGGCCAGGTTAAGGTTTCTGACCCCTCGGGTCCACACGCCTCTGTTGACGCTCTGAAATGTTCTATTCGGTATGATATTATAAGAACTATAGTAAAAGTTTTTGAATGATAACCACCAGGCCATATACTGTTTGGACCATAAAATTTTCACTGTGAATCTGCATGTTTAATAGGAACAAATTAAAAGTCCTTTGCTTTGATATAGAGAGAAATGAGCTTTACCCCCTTCAGAAGTTTAACACAAAAATTTAGAAGAACACTTCCTGCCCCAGTGACCAGCACCACCTCCCGAAAAAAGATTAACTATCTTGTCTGTATAGTAATTTGCACAGACACTTCTAGGTACTATGACTGAGTATTTCAACCGCATGCGGCTGTGATCCGTTGTTCAAATTCTTTACTGTTTAAGCATTTTGGTGTGAGTTAAATTTGGACCTTTTCATTCTGAAAACCGATAAATTTATTCCAATAGTATTTGGTTACATAATCATTTATTCACATAACATCACCAGTCGGTACAGAGTACATATTTAGATGACGTTTAAAACTTGCAGTTATTCGGACTTATGGTACTACTGTAACAGTAAAAGATGTTGCACAAGTGGTCTTGATCTCATCTTTAAAATGAAAAAAAAAACCATCCGATTATGTTCTTACCGACCTGTACCAATTTCTGATTTGAAGTGAAATTGATCTTTCCTCAGAAAAGCTGAAACTCTCTGTCGTTCTGCATATGGGACAATTTTGATTTGGGGCGAGGCACAACTTTTCTTGTCTTACCTCTGCATCTTGTCCAAACGTTTAATAACATTCCTTTTCCACACTCGAAGTGATTACAGATGGTGCACAAGTCTTAGAACATTAAAATTCAATAGGGGGTAGGAGGTGCTGCCCTTCGAGAGGGGCTGAATATTGTTTCAGACCCCATCCTGGGGAAGGGTTTTAGGGACGGGGTTTTGGATATTTTAGGGGAGATGCAATTTGTTGCTACTAATTGTGCAAATTTTGAGGAAGGATACTTCCACTATATTGCAAACATTTGTAACTAGTTTTCAATGGGAAGCACTGCCAAATTTGTTAGGAAGATGCACTGAGATTTCTTCGAGGGGATAAATTCAACAAGAGGGTAGCAGGAATAAATTTCAGTTCTTTTTTATTTCAACAAATCGCAAACATCTTCCAAGGGTTTTTGCCAGAAGTTTTCCGAAGAATGTTCCCAAATTTAGGGCTGTCTCCCCCACCCTTTGTTCCCTTGGCTTCCAGCTGCTCGTCGCCAACAAAAATTCATGTCTTCATGCATTATTTGTGTTTCAGCACGGTGAGAGCTAGAGAGAAAGCCAACCAGCTGAGCCAAGCTACCCGACCATGGAGCCAGTACTTGGTCAAGGTAGTAGCTCCATGCCCCAACAGAAGTATCCTTCACTACTAGAGCACATGTACAGTAGGAGCGGTCAGTAACTAATTTGAAAACCTCATAAGGAACATTTTCCGCCGGGGAGCCGCATAACTGAGACAGTCATTTTAGCTGTCCTTGCTCCCTTCATCTTCATCGTCTCCTAAGAAAAACAGAAAATTACTTTACATGGTTAGCTTTCCCAACGTCACTATCACGAACTGAAGCTTCAGAGAGTATTAGCACCATGGGTTTAATTCATATCCACTATTTCCGTGCAGATATTTTCTTTTGTCTCGTTTAGAAAGAACTTCCGAGTCTCAGTTTTATAGCTAGTAGGGTCTTCGTTTTATAGGTCTTAATTTCATAGTTAGTAGGGTCTTAGTTTTATAGGTCTTAGTTTTATAGCTAGTAGGGTTTTCGTTTTATAGGTCTTAGTTTTATAGTTAGTAGGGTCTCAGTTTTAAAGGGGTTAGTTTTATAGCTTGTAGGGTCTTAGTTTCATAGGTCTTAGTGATTTAGCTTGAAGGGTCTTAGTTTTATAGGTCTTAAGTCTTAGATCTTAAGTCTTTGTTTTATAGACACCCTTTTCCTTTGTTTTCGAACTCTCCCTGCTCAGCTCAGTTGTTCGTTTCTGGATCTTCCATCCCGACTACTCATCTTTTTAATGCCGGGTCCCCTGTCTTTCCTCCGTCAGCCTGTCTGTCCTCCTTTCAATCTCCAAAGTCAGCCATCCTCAATCCCCAGTTCCTGCTCCAGCCACTCGCAATCCGTTGTTTCCATCATTACTCGCCTTGTCGTTCACAGCACTTGTCCCCGAGTCGGTGTTTCTCTTTTATTTATCAAGTAATTTCCTCGAGTCTCTTCTTCCCTACATTAGTCAACAGTCCCTTTCCGTACCTTCTACATGCCATCCACATATATCTCATTAGCAAACCGCAGAGATTGCATGTAGAGGACAAAGATTTTCATAGCATTAACGCCCAGTAAGTAAACTCCCTGCGGTATACAAAGTAACAGATCAGTGCAAAGTCTATTCCATTTACGACTAAAATAAGCGATAAGCATTGCCCGGTGCCTAAATTGTGAACTAAAAACGATTGTCAGCAACACTGCATTGCTATTTACCCAAATTTTTCATTATAAAGACAAGCAGATATTTCTGATTAGCATTTAAAATAACTTTGATGTACTTTTCCATATTTAATTTTTTGGCCGTTAGTAAATTGTATTTTCAGCCTAATTACAAGTCAGTATCCGAGTTACACCAAAATTGTGCCCTAGCCTTTGTTTTGATAGTTTTTTACAGAAAGGTGATGAGTCACCAAATATAGAAGGAAAAATAGCGGTCACAGAATTCTAGACATTTTTGGAAATTTTTTTCTGGTAAGTGTGAAGCCATTTTAGCTCTGATTTTCATGCCTAACATCTCTTTATGTATATAATTTGACCACTGAAAACGATTTGTACAACGCAAAGATTTTAAATCAGTACTTTTCATGTTAAAGAGGGGAAGTCGTTTCTCTACTCTATTCGTCATCCTTTCAATCCGCCAAGTAAAGAAAAGGTGTTAATCGAGTTGTTCCACTTTTTATCCGAGTTACTCTAGTCTTAGTTTCAACAAGTTCTATCGAAGGGACTTGGCATACTAGGGGAACACAGAAAAAGTTAATGGTAAGTTCCTGGGCTTATTCATGTTATTTCGTGGCTTGGTGCACTTCAACCCCACAAATGGATTGATGATGTATTCATGATCTGGAATCATGGAGAGAACCGTCTTCCTGCCAGGCTGACACTTTATTAATATCCAAGATCCTTCGATCAAGTTAAGCTACCATTTCTTGCCTACAGAAGGTAATTTCTTTCACGGTTTTGACCGATGACAGAGGTGCGTCCATACGAATTTCTTTAGCAAGCCCGTTGATCACCATTAGTATCTGCTGAACACTAGTTGCCATCCGGGCCAAATATACTAGAGCAAAACTTTTATCCTGATAATTCGAATAAAGCGGATCTCCTTATATGAGGCGCCATTCGAAAACAGTGTGAAGAACTTATAGAGCACCTACATCGTAGAGCTCCGTAAAAAGAACGACCACAACTGTGTTTTGGTCAACTGGTTTATGGTCAACTGGGTTTTGGTCAAGTAGGTTTTATTCTCCAACATGGCTCAATTAGGTTCTTCCACTGGGTTTTCAGTTAACTGGGTTTTGGTAACTGGGTTTTCCAACTAGGTTTTATTTTCAACTGGACTCAGCCATGTTCTTCAAATGGGGTTTGTTTCAACTAGGTTCAACTGAGTTTTCACCAACTAGACCCAACTATGTATCTTTTTCTATAGCTAGACTGAATTAGGTTTTTATATGGATTTCTCGTCAATTAGGCCCAGTCTGATCTATTGGGCTTTTCAATCAGCAGGTTTCCGAATCACTGTCCACACAAACAATACTTATACATAACTTCCGTAGAACTGATTTATTCTTCCACTGTATCACTCTATATAAAAGTGCACGTTATAATACTAATGCTTTACATGGCTAATGTTAAGTGGTCAGTCCTTACCATAAGATCAAAAGAAGCAAATGAGTTTATTAACTGTGCTTACTAGTTACAAATAAGCTTCTTCTAAGTCTGGGAATGCACAGCACAGTAATACAACTTAACAAAGACTTTAATTGTCAAATGAAGTTCATACCCTCTGCCTATGTATAATCCAAAACGTCCTACTACTATCCAAAGACATGCATGGTCAAGTGAGACAGCTAATAAATCCAAGGCAAATGTTTACTGAAATCATACTGATGTTAGCCAAACACTGCATATCACTAATAAATCCAACAAGTTGCTTTTCAATGCTGCTGTTTCAAAATGATACATTAGCTGGTTACAGTTTGCAGCTGACAGAATTGTTGAAAGTGTGGGAATAGTATGGGATCAATACATCTTTTAGACTGACTGTTGTACAGCATGCTGGTTAATTGATAAAAGCTAAAGCCTCTTGCTTTCCAGGTTTTGAGTTACTCTTCATGGCTACTTAAATCCTACTCCCAGACGTCTGAGTGTTTGATGAATCCCATGCCAAAACTTAAAGCAGTATGTGGATCGATAGTTTGTTGTGTTACATGGCACTGAGCACCGAACACAACGTTCTGTGGTCTCCTCGTCCTTCATAGGCATGTGCTACAGTGCAAGGTTGTAATAGATGAAGCCATAAATAAAGCTCATACTGGACTGAACCCATTCTTCATTTCAAAATGTGAACTTACAGAGAGCATTGTATTTTATTTAAAGAAGAGCCCAAAAAGTTTCCAGTAAATACAGTACATGTAAATAAGACAGGTATATTATGTTCTGCTGCTAGGTTTACCTCCAAAATACATAAACTTATCTGCTTTTTACATGCTGCTTTAGACCCATAGATAAACACACATGTATAACATATCTTGATTTAGACACTGCATATATTGTAGATCCGTTTTGGTATTCCATTAAGTAAAAGCTCATCATGTCGATACTGTTTACTTTCAAGACATTGTAAATTCAGGGAGTTGCCATTCCGAATTGCAACTCCCTGATGAAATTAGGTTTTCATAATTTAACTTTTATCACAACGGTGCCTAATGAAAGATACTTTAGCACAAAGGAAAGTTCTGGTGCTAGCATCATGTTGCTGAAAGTCTGACCCAAATTTTATACAATTCATGCTTGTTGTTATCCTAATTACTTGAAACTTTATCTTCTGTAATAATCTTCAGAGTTAGGCACAGCTCAATTGTCCTATAGTATGACTACGACACTAGAGTTGTAAAATGCCCAGGGGGTCCACATCTTTCCAGCGAACCGCCTCTTCCTCCAAGGTTCAGTTGATTACATGTAGAATTTATGACAATAATAAGGATCACGAAGGGGTAGCCACACCATTCTGTACTCCCTGTAGTGAAGAAAATGATAAATATCTGAAAAATGCAGACTGTTCAAACGATGATAGTATTAACTTCATTGAAGAAGCCAAAATTCTAATGACGGCTTTCATGCGCAAGTCCGCAAATCTCGTATTGGCTCTTAATAGGCCTTTGTGTTATTGCATTGACCCATTTGTAATCCCTTTGAGCCTTTGCATGTTGACGTGGCTGTATCCTAGTTTTCCTGTTATGGGAAGAGCTCCCCCATAGTGTGGGCTACAGGGGCCCACCTTAAAGTCCCTAATGGGGCCAGGTTTAACGAACTGCAAGAGAACTAAAGAGAAGCCCTCAAAAACTTTAATCTACTATCGATGGGCATTAAAAGCTCTTCAAAAGCGTTTGATCTGCAATAAACAGATCACCAAAAGCACGGTTTTAACACTTTCTTTCAAAAGCACAATCGGGCTGTTAGCCGGTTGACTTAACGATATTAAGGAATTGTGAATGAAAAGATTGGATAATAATAGGGGTTGGACAAGACATTGAAGAAGAAATAAGTAGATCTTCTTTTGACAAATACTAGTTATGGGTGCGTACAAAGCCTGAACATTTGGCATGCTTAGAAATCAGAACGCTCTGTCCAGACCTCACAAAGGGGAGGTCCGGGGGTAATAAAATCCCGAAATTAAAATTTCGCGATAAAGCTCCTAAAGAGTTGAAATTTTCCATCAAATCGTTAGGTCCTCACCATGGATCATTAAATCCAATCACTTCCATAGGCAACTTCTTATTCATTCTTACAGACAGCTTTACAGTAACAATGTAACGCATTTTTAGATTGAACAATGATTCTTTTCGTTGTCGCATGGACTTTAATCATCACTTATCTATGAGGTATAAAATTCAAGTACCTTCGTACTCAATACATTTAATGCGTTTCGTACATGACTAAGGTTTCTACCCAGTCCACAGCTGGCCCTAACTGATGTGGGTTTTGTTATATGATTAGATTTAATGCATTGGATTTACAAGTCAATACTTGCTGTACCATAGTCGCAATATCGATGAGACGACCAAAGCATACTTCAGTGGAGATGGGGGAAGGAATGATGAGGCAGCTTACCCTGAGAGGAGATGGTCAGGGAATTACACAAAGTTAAAGAAAGAAAGAAAGAAAGAAAGAAAGAAAGAAAGAAAGAAAGAAAGAAAGAAAGAAAGAAAGAAAGAAAGAAAG
>WURT03084212.1:1208-12950 GCA_009936505.3 Holothuria glaberrima | reverse complement strand
CTCAAATGTCACTATAACGGTTTCATTTGAACGAAAATATATGGGTGTAATGTACATTTTGATCTCTCTGACAGCATCCTATTCATCGATCCTTCAGATTGCTTAATCTTGAAGTATTTTTCCTATCTTTTTCATTTACAATGTTAATCACAGCAGCTTTTATACAAAGTATACTGTACCAGGAGAGCTAAGAAAAGTTCAATATAATAGGGATAGACTTTCTCAAAAGTAATCATTGGGATCTGATTTGAGTTTGTGATTGTATTTATACAGCCAGACAGAGGTGTGAAAACATTTTACCAAAGAATGTTAGAACTGAGACTAAAGCCAAGTGTTAGTTGAAAATACTGGAGTTATTGATGTGGTCATCAAATGAAATCTTCATTCCCTCAATATACTGTACATGATGTTCCAAAACTTGCAAAACTTTCATATTTATGTGTGAACAGGCCTTGACTTTTAGATTTTCCAGGTGTGCTACAAATCACACTCCTCAGGAAATTAAGGAGTATGGTAGGTGTGCTGTTTTATTAAACTTTAATAGATTTACCTGAGTTCCCATTCTGTATCTAGGTGTGCAAAAAATCACACTTCTCACAGTGATTTGAGGCAAGTGATTGTGTACGATCGCACTTTTGTGCTGCAAAATTTAAGGCGTGTGTAAAACAAAGGAGCCAAAAGACCTAGTTTCTTAGAAAGGAGAAAAATACCACATGATTAATCAGGTTTAAAAACCAGTCTTACCACTTGATATTGTCCAGATACTGGAAGCTGATTGAAAACTTTTTATGTAGTGGTTGTACACACTTCATTGCAACATAGAAATAAAGCTGGATCTGAGGGAGATTCCTTAAAGTAGGTCTCAGGTAGAAGTCATGGGGTGGGGGGGGGGGTGCAAAAATAGTCCACTTCTGCTAAAGTTGTTCTTTCATTGGCCTTAGAAATTCTGGAATGTTATTGAAATGCATAGAAATCCATATTAACTTTAATTCTCATGCCTACCAAAATGGCCCTTGAAACCACTGTTTACAGAGGATTATTTTTAATCAAAGTGAAAAGTATACCCTCTGAAGGAAAAGTGAATACTGGTACTGTACATTGAAGGCTTGTTGAAATGATGCAAAATGTCAACCAAGATACCAACAACCCCTGCTGGTACAGTCTTGTGTTGGTAGTGTCTTGACGCTTGAGCATGTTTAACATGTTACTCATGTTCAGAGTTGTAACTCCAGTTTAAGATTCCAGTAGTGACTCCACCTACAGTATAAGTGTGACTCAGAGCAGGGGAATTTTCATTTGTCAAAAATGTTCGCAGAGAGCAAATTTTGGTATTTGCATATATGTGTTGTGAGGCAGGTGTTAATGAAGTATCCAATCGACAGGCTTTTTGGTCTTTTTCCTTATGTGATTATAAAGAACTTGAGCCACAACAAATTTCTGACATAAGCAAATATCATGGCATCTCAGCTATTGAGACTGTCTTTGTACTGATTGGTAGTCTACAGTAGTCATTGATGGTCTATAGATAAATTGTTGATGACTAGACTACCAGCACAGTAGCTTCTGTGTGGTATAAATGTACATGGTCCTCAGCACAGTGTCAATTTTGAAATCCTTGTAAGAGTTGAGACTCGAAGGCTGCTTGTAGCTGTCTCCAAAAATATTGGAGTTGCCCTTCTGCCTTGTGTCCTTGGCTGAAGTACTGTGTAGTGGGAAATTCACCGAGTATTAATGGGGGGGGGGCGGCGGCATTACCCCATTTTCAAATAATTTGCTGTGTGAAAAATCAAAGCCAATAGCTCATTTCTCAAAAATTGGGGGGGGGGATGTGTCCTCCTGGGATCACTTTCTATGCCTTTTTGTCCTGGTTAACAATAAGACCCAGAATTACTCTTTTCGAAAGAACTAGTGGTAATTAAATCTCAAACCTCTGTAGGCCCTGCATCAAGATCTTGGGGGATCATATAGTAAACTAATATCAAGAGTATTAAGTTACATATTTTAGAATATTGGCAGACAAAATTAACGGTGTACATTTCTTGTTATCCAGTTTCTTAATTTTTAAAAGGATTTTTTTTTATTTCTGATGGCTTTGCCTGTACCTGTTTTAATGCTTTGAATCGGAAGCTAATTTAAGAAGTGATAGCATTAAGAAAAATTCTTTTGTTCATTGACCCCTGTGGTTATTTAGCTCCCCCTTGCTCCTTCCTAATGCAAGTGTCCACATTTTGTTATTACCCTTGAGCTTACAGACACCACCCACCTGGGCCCCCACAGATGCACTATTCTTGAACTCCACATTAAAGGCAATAGGCAGTTGCCCCAAACTTACTTTGAAAAATCAGCAGACTCATGCAACTTGATCTCCTCTCATTGCATTACAAGCACCTCTGAAGACATTTTAAATATAACTACTACAAACAATAGGTAAAGCAAGGAGAAATTCTCCTTGAATTTCACAATTCACTAACAGAAATATTGTCACATGGTCAAAATGGGCCATTCATGAACTAGAATGATGGGGCATACTTACTCTGATTGGGGTGACTGCATTTTCTCTTTAAGCCTGCCATGCAGTCCTGGATCTCACACTTTTGGGTGAGCATTTCATGCGGTGCCAAAGAAGCATCATTACAATTCTGTTTATTTGCAGATATACATTCTCTCTACCAGTGTTTTTTTAACCTTATGTGTAAATTTCTAAAATGTACAGTAAACCTCAAAAAAAAAAAAAGGAAAAAGGGAAACGTTTAATTTACTGCCTCTAAAGTGCCATTTCTGGCAACCTGGACAAATCTGGCTTTTCCTTCCACTAGGGAGAGCAGAAATATTTCTGTTGTCTCTTGCCTATATGCACAGTTTGCTCTGATGTGGCTTAATATGGGGTAAGGGTTATGACATCCTCAAAATTCCTTGGTATATAAATGGTTTTCATCTTACGCCTCTGTGTAAAATAGGGCATTTGCAACTTTTAAGGAGACTAAAAATTATTCATGTGCTTCTTTAGCATATGTGCATATCTCATGGCGATATGTTTATCTTGAGTGAATTAACAAACATTATTCTTAAAGTTCCTTAAAACAGTCCATGCTTCTCACCCTTCTATATAGAAGGGGGTATGGTATATATGGAAGAGCAGAAAGTGTGGGCATTTCACATGCATATGCCCACTGTATATATACACCTACTGTGTGGCTCTGCCCTGGATGGGTTGACCACATTATCTGTGGTGCCCTCATTATTGCCAAAACCCTGGTGGCATCCCCACCTATCCATTTACTGAAATTCACCAGATTGAATCTGACCCTAAGTTTAATAATTCTGACCATATTTTCTGAGGCAGAGTTAATCACCGTGTCAAGTCAAGACACTTCTTGTCATTCCATTATTTCTTTAGGGAGTGTGAGTATAATTGATTGGGATGATGACAATTCACACTAGTAGTGTGACTGCTGTTGAAGGAGCAGCTGCAAGATAATATGGATGCAGACGTTGTGATATATACAAAGGTATAACATTTGAATGATTTATAGCAGATTAAAAGAGTTCATTGTAAACAGGAGTAGATGGTTATTTTGGTAACAGAGAAACTAAAGAACTTATATGTGATGTTAAATTTAGAGTCAAGGACATTCAATATGAAGATATAATGAGACTACTTCACATCAGATTTAATTATTAAGAGGCAATCTTCTATTATCACCCAGCTCTCAAGTACAATGGCATGCTGTTGAATAAATGACACCAGTGTAGCTTATGTGTAAAAGTTTTCTTTCAGCCTCATCCTGACCCCTGCTGAATAAAGTTATCTCTGATTTTTGTAAAGTTGGACAAAGGATGGTTTACTACTGTGAAATGCTCATGTTGCCTTCTGCATGGTTTTGAATAATTCGGGTCATCAGTGGCAATACCTCCAAAAAAGGTTAAATTTTTGGTTAATTGGCATCAAGGCTATTACTTAAAGATATTTTGCCTTGTTCCCACTTGATCCCCTTGATGCTGATCCCCAGTAAAAAATTTTTTAAAAATTAATTAAAATTAATTTAAAAATTTTTTAATAAATTTGAAAATTTAGTGTCAAACCTCAAGAACATTTCCCTTTGAACCCCTATGGGAGATCTGATTTCTCCGCTTCGAGTGACAGGAAGTTGCATCATTAAAATTGTGTCTGCAGGTCATGTTTGTATACACAAGATTGTGTGGCGCGGGATATGAGATAACAAACTGAGCTGCAGAAGTACGTTAGCCTATTTGTTTGCTTTGATCCTAGGTCACCTTGATCCCTCGTTGTGTTCCCACTTGTTTTTGATTGCCTGCTCTCCTGATCCTTCCCGAAGGGGCGATCAAGCTCTGGAGATGTTATCCGTGAACAAGCCTTCCAGGGTCAGATCAGGATCTGCTTTCCTGCTTGTACTCTAGTGGGAACACGCTCAATGTCAACTTTGTACATGAACACTCTTAAGCTGTAAACACTACTGCAACTGTTGTCTTTTGAGGAGGTTACAGTATGTCAGCGGTTACATTCCTAAATCAGGCATCAATAAACTTCCCTGCCTTTCAGCCTAGGACAAGCAAAAATTAAAAGTCACTTGGGCAAGTACATTGCACATGCTCAATATTGTAGCCTGTTGGGCACATAGCCCTTGCCTACAAAAAGATTAAAACGTGAGAAATATTAAGTTCACCAAAACTACCTTTAAATTGTTTGAGTGTCACCAAATGCATATATTGGGGCAAAAAAATGTAATAATTTACCAGAACTTTGTGTGCAAACAAAAGTTTGTATAATGCACGGTATTGTGTTGTGATAAAAAGTTTCTCACTAAACTTTAAATGTCAAAAAAAAAGAAAAAAAAGAAGAAAAGACCCCTGCGGTTGGCAAACCTCCCTTGTACCATCTCAATTTACCACAAATCATTCCACTTTTGCCATTTTCTTTCACCAAGCAATGGGTAGTAATATGGCATTGTGGTTATGCATTTTACTCAAATTTTTGATGATCGTGCCTGTCCTTTTTGAAAGTTAGTTTTACTTCTATGATATATTCAATTATTAATTTTACTGGAACATTTTTAATTTTTTTAAAGAGAGGGAATACTTTGACAGAACAACTGACTTATAATAATGTGGTTTAGGCATTGAAGCAGACTTTCTATATAGGTAGTTTATTGTGCATATACTTTGCCATGGTTTATAATACTGGTGTCATGGTTGTCCTGGTTTTAGTTTTGCCTTCTTTGATCATGTGATCATTTAGCTTCTTTGATTTTTTTTTAAGTCAGTTATATTTTTTGAAAAAAGAAGAATGCCTCAGCTTGGTTCAGATATTGTGGTGAGCATTTAACAAATTAAATTGCAGTGTATTGTGCATACATACATGCAAGTGTATCTTTTGATGGAGTAAAAGTGCTTGTTTTTTATTCTGGTATTATACATTTAATTATTCCATTTATTATATTTAATTATTTTGAAGGAGGAGGATG
Organism: Holothuria glaberrima; assembly: GCA_009936505.3. Lineage (NCBI taxonomy): Eukaryota > Metazoa > Echinodermata > Holothuroidea > Aspidochirotida > Holothuriidae > Holothuria > Holothuria glaberrima. The sequence continues at coordinate 7,467 of WURT03084212.1, read as the reverse complement.
ATTCGGAACGTTTGAGACAAGAAGAGGAGGAGAGGAGAGAAAGAGAAGAGGCAGAGAGAAGAAGGAGACAGGTGAGATGGAATGTAATACATTGAAAAGGCTTTTATAAAAACCCTACAAAGCTGACTGGACAGTCTGTTCCTAAATCGTTATCATCATGATAATAGTGAGCACTGTAATATCAATGTTGATAACATTGATTACAGGCACAGAAATACAAGTACATCAGACACTAAAAAACGTATTACAGGCACTGAAATACAGGTAATACTGGTACTGAAATACAGGTATTACAGGCACTGAAATACAGGTAATACTGGTACTGAAATACAGGTATAACAGGCACTGAAATACAGGTATTACTGGTATGGAAATACAGGTATTTCGAGGTCTGAAATACAGGTGTTACAGGCACTAAAGAATAGGTAGCATGGACGCTGAAAAACAGGTATCACAGGCACTGAAATACAGGTATTGCAGGTGCTAAATTTCAAGAAATAGGTTTCAATAGCATCGGGGAAAATATAGGCAAGTATAGAGAATGTCTGAACCTAAATAATACAATTTTTGTTATTTATGTAAACTCAAGAACTACCCCCCCCCCAAAAAAAAACCACACTAGATAGTATTACAAAAACCAGTGCTAAAAGAGGTAATGAAGAGAAAAACAACAGAGTAGAAATATAGATTAAAAGCACTGTAAAATATGTTAGAGATTGATATGTAAAATTATGGAGAGAGGCTTATAATCACATAAAGCGCTTTAGATAGCTATTTGCAAAGAGTAAGAGTGGCATATGTGATCAATCAAAAAGCATTATTTTGCCAGGAATCAGTGATTCAATGGAAGCTAATGCAAGCCTGGCTTGTTATTGCAGTTCATGAGAAACTGAATGTACTACCCTTACAACACTAGCTGCAGATGTCAGCAGGAATTACGTGTTCTGTCCAGAGCTGGGCTAAGCAAGTACATTTACAGGGAATGAAATGAACCTGTACAGGATGAAATGAGAACATGTTGTATCTTTTAAGTATCAAACTCTCACAAAAACTTGAAAAACCTCAAGTGTTTTAGTATTAACAATAGCCTCTCTTGTTATCAACTAAGAATCAGACATTACAGTGAACTTGCTATCACCTTAAACAGGGGGTATTTATGTCACCAGCTTGAATATTAGTGTAATATTATATTACACTACTCGCACACCTTTGCAATGTAAACATGATATATTACGAGCTCTGACTGATCGTAGTCACAACACGTGCCAAACACGATGTGCAACACTATATGTATCATGAGCAAAACACGATGTATCACAAACACAACAAGTACAAATCACTTTGACGAAAGATGTTGCCAAAAATTCTGGGCACGTTTTAAACTTACAGCTAACCGCCAACAACCACGCTCTGTTCAGGATGTGTTTAAATGTATGCCGAGCTTATCACAAGATAAATATGTGCTATTTGGACAATATGACAATTAAGAGCTCAAAGGCAATGTCAGAGCTCGGTAAATATCATTTTTTAAAATTGCAAAAGGGTGCCGGTAGCATAACAGTTAAAGATTTAAGAGAGATAAATCCAGTTTAATCATTGTTTAGCACAAGGAAATTGGTTGTTAATACAGTATCCATCTGCCCAGTGCACTGTAAATAGTAATTGGCACCACTTAAATGTACTTTGAGAATGACAGAGTTTGATGAAATCAGCACAGAAATTAAAATTTAAAACTCACCAATGAAGGCACCAGAGGCACATACTTACAGCAGATAATTGAAGAAGACCCAAACCATAGCCTTGCAGAATACCTTTCTCTATCGGGGTTAACATTGTCTCAGATTTTACTTGAAAATATTGAAACTCGATTATGGTTAAATTAGGTGAAACCATTTATAATTGAAGTATAGTGCCATTTTGACGAAAACACTTTCTAAGGCTTTCCTTACAAATATTGTGGTTCATCATCTGGAATGAATTTAGTACTTCTAGAATTACCAGGAAGACTGTTTAGAGAAGTATAATGTACTCTTTTATAGTGTACTGTATGGATGACCATTTGTTAATGAGTGGTTTCATGGCCGCCTTTCTCCCTCAAAACAGCCACTTGTTAAATTTATTCCATTAGATTTTTAAGTTAAAGTTAAGTGTGGTGTGGTTCAAAACCTTATAACATCACTTGATTTCTTGGCTGACTTTGTAGGCACCATTTCAAAACAGCACATATACCTCAGCTTACCTGTAACAGCTGCAGTAATATTGTGTTACAACACACATCACGTGGTGTTTACTGCAACTGTACTGTAAGTTAAAAGAGTGGCTCCCTTCATTCTGTTGGCAACAAGTCCAGACTCACAGATCAGGGCCTAGCTATTAGTGGTGGGTTACCCAACTCGTCTTCAAAGTCATGACTTCTTGCCAGGAGAGGAGTAACAGATCCACTTTTGTAGGAATGGTTTCTCCTTGGGAATTTTAAATACTGACATAGATAAGATATGCCACCAAATCCTATTTTGGAGTAAATAATCATTTCATTTTGAAGATTACTATAGAGAGGATATTGACAAAACAGGATCATGTGGTCATTTTCGCTATTCTGTCACAAGCTTTCTGTAATGTTAGCCTCAATAATTCTCTGACAGTGGTTGTCATCTCAGCCATAGAGAAGCCAGTTGTGTAAACCTCCTGATTTATTGATACCCATTGTTAGACTAGTGATTTACCGATTGTAATCCAGGCTGGTAGTCAAAGGGTGGTCCAAGAGGGCCAAGGCCCCTGAAAAGTTTTCGCCCCCTAGAAAGTTCCAAGTTGCGGTCAAGTTGCCATTGACTTAATACTTTTTTACACATTTGGCCCCCCCTCACATGGAAATTTTTTTACCCCCTCCTGGAAGCCATTTTGCTCCCCTTCACTACCTCGTCTGGCTATGGGCCTGTAATTGCTGAGGTATATATGTTCTTGTGTCAGGTCAGCCTTGAAATCATTTTAGGATTTGTGACTTCATTCAGAGTCATGACTAATAGGACCACATGTACAGTATCCTTCCAAAAATTGGATTCGCCCAAGCCCACTGGCTGTGTAGGGGGTGTAAAATACCTGTTATTAACAGTAGCAGAAAATGTTTCTTTAGAAAGTGACATACTTACATCCAGCATGTAAATTGGGAATCTTGCTTTCAATTTGAGTTTTGTAAGATGACAAATTTCGAAATGAACAATATAAACTGAACAATAAATGATTGTCAAGCATCACAACTACTGTTGACTATGTTAACATTATGAGAAAATTTTTTGTGAGGACCAAATTGTGTGTTATTGTGTTGCTCTTAATCAGAAATGGTTTTCTTGTAAATGCAGGAAGAGGAGAAAAAACGCAGACTAGAAGAGCAAAGAAGGGAGGAAGAAGAGAGACAGAAACAGGAAGAAGAGAAACGGAAGAGAGAAGAGGAGAAGGAGAGAAAGAGAAATGCTGAGATTGAGAGACAGCGACAGGAGGACCTCAAGAAGCAGGAAGAGGCAAAAAATAATCCACAAGTAAGATGGGGTTTGCATCATTACAGATACTAGAGAAGGGGCATATTTGCTGTCCTTTTAAATTTTCTGACCCCCCCCTCCCCTTGCCCTTTCCTTTGTTCCTTTTTTCATTCCAAGTAACGATCACAGTGATGCTGATCTTTATGTAGTCATCATGATGTGTCAGTTTCTTGCAAGCCACTGTGGGCCATTTTCTGATTCTATGTTCCCAGGCAGAACTGGCTCAATATTTTAAGTTTCTTTACAACTACGTACTTCAGGGGAATAGCCAGCCTTTTTATCCTTGTGAAAAAGATGAGCTTGTCCCAGTTTTGTTTTAATGTATAAGCATACTTTCATGTACATATACATAAATGCACCTGCATGTTATTTGTCTGTATGCACAAGTTACCCTGTATTTGATAGAAGGTGGAGTGATGGCAATGGTGTCTCTTGCTCACAATGTTAGCAGAATATTAAATTGATTGACTATAGGAATTGTATATGACATAAATTGACATGAATTGAAAGGAACCCCTACGTACCAGTACCGTGTATGATAAACTCATATGTTGTTTATACCAAAACACAGTAGCACTTAATGAACATTGTTACAATTGTAGAACCCTTTACTGAGACATAATTGATCTGGCATGCACATAGCGCGTAAATGCTACAATCATTTATACAGTACTTCAGCTGGCAATAAATTGCCAACACTTCATAACATGCCCCATAAAGAAACACAGGTGTTTCACAGTTTAAACAAGGATTGCATTTATAGTCTACGGCTAGCATGCAGTAGTCTCCATGCATCTACTTGTTAAAGTCCTGGTATAAGTCACCAGCTGTGTGCTATGCACATTCAAACAGATCAGTTCTCCCACTGGGAGTTATTTCACAAGACTTTATTCTATTATCAAGGGATTGAGTGGTGTCACAAAATGACTCTTCCTTTTATCAACATGCCACAGATAATTTAAATATTTCAATGAAGATTTGATAGCATCCCTTGCTCAAACGAATTTAACTTTGTGGAGATATCTTACTTGGATGGTTGATATGACAGATATATTGTAAACAACATATGTTATAATGATTGCTGGTGTTATGCAACAGAGAAGTACATATGATACTGAAACTGCACCTCTTGAAACAAATTAAGAAAAAGACATAGCTAATACCAAGCCACTCAGTTTTAAGGGGAATTAACTTTCCATTGCATTTTTTGAGTCAAGGAAAACTTTTAGAATTTGGAATAAACATCCTCAAAGCAAGAAAAATTAGAAATGGTGGAATGGGAAAATGTTCTTGTTGACTGGCAGTAGGAACTCTTATTTGCAAATTGGATAGGAAAATATGGGGAAACTTTCAAAATTTTGTTTAAGTCATAAAATTCTAGAAGACGTGGATGGGCCTTATGAATATTCATATTTAAATTCACATCAAACTTACAAACTTACATCTATGAGTAGTGTACATACCAGATGAATATGATTTTTGCTTTTACATGTGATTTTTCAGAATCTGTTTAAGTCATAAATGTCAGAACAGGCCCATAGCCAGACAAGATACTAAAGGGGGTGGGGTGGTGGGGTAGGGGGGCAGGGCAGTGTTGTAAGAAGTCAAGTCAGTGACTTGGACTCGAGTCAACTCAAGTCGCATATTTGACTTGACTTGGTCATTAGCCAAAATGACTTGACTTGACTCCAGTCTGGAACATTAAATGACTTAACTCGAGTCACCTCCTAAAGTGACTTGACTTACATGCATTTGAAGCTAAATTTACTTGTACCACAAATTAATTCAAAAATTTACTTTTTGTCTTCATGCAAAATTTCTTTCCAAAGTAAAAATATGATAATTACCTTCTGTATGGCAAACTGTAAAGAGTTTGGTGTGCCCTCGCTGTCATCAGGGAGGTGTCGGGAAGGAGATACTACGACAAAATCTGTCAGACAATATGTGCTTGAAAATATAATTCTTTTCTGGCACCACCCTTTGATTGACAAGTCCTTTTGTTCCTATTGTCAAGTCCCTGTCGACGAAATCCAGGTCTTGAATTTAAAGGCGGCCGTCTTGCCTTCCTTGTTTGCCGTACTACCCTTGTAAAATGACTAAAAGCCACCGCCAAAGTTGCAGTCGTTGCCAAAAGTATATGGCCTACAGTATAGGTCTAGTGGTATGCTGTAGCAACAACCTAACAGCGACATGGAAAACCTAGCGCTCGAGTGCATGTAATAATTTTTCACGATGGGCTGTGCCAGTACAGCAAAGCTAAAGCGCTACATTTACTTTTACAAAAATGCACGTAGCATGCATTGAAGCTGTAACCGCCTGTCATTCAGTGTTTCTTTGAAACACAAGACTAGGCTAGGCTCAACTCGATATATCTCAGTATGTAAACTTGTTAGGATAGCATAGCAGCGAAAGCAAAGTAACTTGAAGAAAAAAGTATTGTAGGGAAATATTATGCAAGAAAAATTTTTGAAACCATGAAACAGGGCTTAGTTAGAGTATTTTACACATGCATTGAAACTATTTTATAAAATGAATGTTATCCAGATAATTGTGGATGGCATTTAATTTTACGTTTGAGTTGGCTACCCTGGGACTGAAACATATACACAGTAATGTGTACTACTGTAGTATAGTATCTTGAACTGAAACTTTAAAGGATTCGGAGGGATCATAGGCACAGATATTGGGCAACATTCTCAGGGTTAAAGAAGCTTAGATATATTGCT
>WURT03084201.1:0-12950 GCA_009936505.3 Holothuria glaberrima | reverse complement strand
TTTACTGACCGTGTGTTGCAGAATAACAGGTCAGTGTTTAACCAATCAGAATGCAGGATTCTCAATAACGGATGGCTCGAGGTGGTAGAATGCTCCATATACTTGAGTTAAGAAGAAAAATATCTTGCCTCCCTGCATGATATTTGGTCTTAGGGTCACCATTAAAGGGAGATGGCAGTCCCTCAAATATATTTTCAAAAATTTGCTTAATTTTACAGATCTCTTCTTATTTCTCTCGCAAGTATTTTCATAATGTTCCTGTGTCAATTCATTGAATATTGAGGGTAAACCAATGAGTTATCTGTATAAATTTAGGAAATAAGTAACAAAAGTATTGTCACATGACTGATAGGAGACATTCCTGAACCAATGTACCGGGGTGCACTTCTTCAAATTGGGGGACTGCATTTTCCTTTTAAACATTATACTCACCTGGAACAACCTCCACGTCAAATGAGCACAAAATTATCTCTCCAAGTGAGAAAACATAGACTCTATTTATTCCTAGCGGAAATGGATGCTGAAATAAGCCTTCATCGTTCAATTTTGCAATGTCGTTGAATTGAGTTCCGTAAGATTTCACCTTTGCTGACTCAACTAAGGACCCTAAAGACCACGTGTACTCGTAATAATTTTGTCCGTTTAATGGAGTAAATACTCTGTCAACTTCGGCTTCACAGGGCTTGAAAAATTCTAACAAAGATGAAAAAAAATGTAATTGCAACTGCAATGAAAATAGAATAAGATTAAATATATTTTCAATATTGAGACATTACGAAGTACTCCCTTTACACAAGAGAGTTTACATTCTGTTTACTTAAATAGAAAATGTAACAACTTCAACTTTATTATCTCAAAATGTACTGCTCATACGGAATTGAATACAAACGGCATCAAAATATTTTAAGCTCCTCTTTCACAAATGAAGTTGATATGCTATTTTCACTAGTGTGCCAATGTACAAATTTTGAAATTACTAGAACCCTTCTTATATCTTCTTAGGCCAGGGGGTAGTGTCGTGCTGTACAGATGCACTCACCTCAATTTGTATACTACGGTATACTTATTCATGAATGGCTCTTTGAAAGCATATGATCATATTTTGTTCCTGAAAGTTTAAAGTCATGCAAAATAACTCCATGTTTTATCTCTTTTGTAAAATATTGATGTAATCTCAAACATCATAAAAGGTTCATAGGAGGACCTAAGAAAGAATTTGTAAGATTTACCTGATGTTTTAAATGTTGTTGAGTTGGCTACTTATTTCCTTAAATATTTGTCCCGCAGGCCAGGCTATACTTTGTGTTTAAAGACAGACTTGCATCACACTTGGGGGTAAGCAAAAGTCTCAGTTGTTGACAACTTTAATGTACACAGTTCGAAAAGGGTTGACAAGCAGGTTTAGAGCTACGTTAGTTGGCACGCGGCATACAGAATGCGATTTGGGGCAGCGGAAGGCGGTAAACGGAATACGGTAGACATTCGCGTGAGGTATTTTCTTGCAGGCGTTTTTTCACTGCGGTTATTTACTTGAACAAAATGGCTCCGGAGATGTCCATGCTGGATAAAGCACGATGGATTCCAAATTCAGGAGGATGCTATTATTGCAGTGGGAGCATATGCATAACGATGATGGGTTGTACATCCTATCCATCAGAAATGAAATGAAAAGGCGGTATCACTACTGAGTGTTGTTGCTTTCAGTACCTCGATAGTGAATAGTTATGCAATATATATATATATATATATATATATATATATACGTCATGAATATATGGTCATGTACCATAAGTTGGGAAGATAAGACTTAAGTGGTAGCTGGGCCACCTGGGCACTAAACCGCGCGCGGTATGAGGATCAAATCCTACATGGGGAATTCGATTTTTGCGCTCATTATGGATTCGCATACCGCATTCCGCATAGCGCGTGCAAAATAAATGTTCTATGAAAATCAATAGGAGGGAAAATGAAACCTTTCCGCTTGGATCCGCATACCGTGTGCCAACTAAACGTCCCTCAACGCCTTAAAAATTAAAAAAATATAATCTTGAGCAATGAAAAAGGTTCATGGAAGTAACTGAAAAAATGCTGTAAAAGAAACTTCGTTGGAAGATTAACAACTACGTGGTAAAAGTCATTGTACGTTAAAGAATGGAGCTGTCCCATAGTCTGTTAGTAGCTTCATTGTAAGAACTAGTACATAATTACCTATTCATGTTACCTGCGGTTGCAAGCTTCGGGAAGCACAATTCGAGGATTGCCCATGAGCAGTCTCCAATGTATGTAGTCACATTTGGAAGGTACAGAATAATTAACTATTATAGTTTCATTGTCACCTTTCCACTTCATTGAGTGTATTAGTACATTCGGTTAACATAAAGTATAGTGGTCTGTGTTGACGTCATAGGTGAGGGTATTGCACAGGTAATATTATATATATATTACTAGTAGGTAAGTATTCAAGCTCTTACATGTGTAGTATTTTTGCCCTTTAGTTTGACTGCCGTGACATTGATGCAAGTGGCTTTGACATCACGGTTGAAGGTAACATGTTTAGACCATAAGCCTGCGCATTACTAATTAAAGACGAACAGTCGTCACCCCAAAGTATATTTTTAGTGAAGGAGTATCGAAATTCTCAACTGGTAACTGCTCTTTGATTGACGTGAAAGTTTGAAAATTCAAAAGATGCAGAGTAGCTCACATTCCACACAATGCTGAGAGAGTCTTGGATTACACATTATAGCCTTGTATACTCACCGGGACATGGCCTGAAGCAATAAAACAGGTTGGTGTCTGCACAAGGAGGAGCTTTATACAGTTATGGGAGGAGCCACAGGTTGCTTAGTTGGGAGAATTGAAACCGTCTGCAGGGATGACAAGAATTGCCCTTTAAATACTGCTCCAACAGTATCAAATGAAAGTAGCGTGGATATTTCTCATCATAGGGTGGGATTCCTTGCGGTCACATCCAGCAACCTGTCAAGTTGCTTCAGGCATGTAAAGTGGGAGGGCAGTCTGACCATGGAGCTACAGTTCTGACTAAAGGGTGGATTTTCAATTGATAGAATCAAGGGTGACGACACCTGCAAAACTTCTTTTCAAATATGGGCTAAATGTAGATAAAATAAACTCTGAAGTATTCATATATATATATATATATATATTGTAAACAATGTCAATACAGCAACTCCCTGATTAGAGGTACTTACTGGATTCACACCCACTATCTTCTAGAGGACAACTGCAACCGAATCCCACGTCTCCAGGTAGTACTAGGCAAGGGACCATTGCAGGACAAGGGTTAAAGGAACACGGAGCTTTAAATGTAATTAAAAAGTAAGATAGCGCTGATTCTGTTTCATCAGAAAACTGGGTGTTCGGTGGAGGTAATAGTCGACTCACCGATAAGGTAAGCGAAGCGTCGCAAGTTGTGTAAATAAAGCGGCCACAACCGTTGAATATATATATATATATATATAGGTATATAAATATATATATATAGGTATATAAATATATATATATATAGTAAAATATGGTTCCGCGTGTTGGTTGTATAGTATACTAAGTATAGATAATATAGTTGTGCTCAAACACCAAGAAATAAGAACAATATATATATATATAAAGATACATATACATATAAACTAATACACACACACATATATATATATATATATATGTAAGTTAGATACAAGTGTATTCCAGAAAAATGTAAACAAGAACAAAGAAGAGATCAGTCTCATAGCTGATTTTTTTTAATCTGTACCCTTTTTTGTCAACTATGAGACTGATCTCTTCTTTGTTCTTTATATGTATATATATATAGTCCAAAAAGACGCATCGTATCAGGCACTACAAATAGATCACAACAAGAACCCAATACAAGAGGATTCAGTTTAATTTTCGGGCAGCACTGTACCCTTGAACACAACTCGTAAAACGCTAAATGAATAAGCGAAGTGCACACGTTTTAAAACGAGAGAACACACAAGAATACGTACGTACAGACAAGATTACACGCCCCAGTGAATTAGAGGACCTAAAGAAAAGAGAGCTCCAAACAGCAGGAAAAGTAACCGAACACAATAAAAGTTTAACCAAGCGGAAACAAGAAAAGCTCAGTAACGTTTTTGTCTACTTGCACAGTTTTGGCTGTAGAAAGTGTCGGCAATATTTAGGCCCTGAGGAACCAATGTATTTAGTTTCCAAATCCAATGTCTTTCTTTTACATCTAAAAAATGGTTCAATTTACGAATACCTTTTGTAACAAACCCTTCAGTTTTCAAAACTTCTAAAATTTGAAATTGTCTACCCCATGTGATGTCAGATGAGCATCGAGAGATGAAGTTCCCGATTTAGTAGTATCCCCGTTCACAAATTCACGATAATCAGATTTATGGCCATTCTTGCGTAATGTCATTAGTGACAATTTCAACATCTTTACAACAGTCATAGAGTTGCAGCTTAGTAGCTTAGTAGTTTTGTTTTATATATATATATGTATATATATATATATATATAAATTGGTCGAAATGCTGCGGAGCACTATAGAAATGTGTAGGTCGATATAGAGATAGTAATAAGTGCATGCTAAAACCGGCTTATCATGAAGCTCGGAACCCTCTCCCCACACGGTCTTAACGTTAGAATGGACTTATTTTAACTTGACCCCTTTTGAGCTAACTTTTTACCAGTTTCACTCAGCCCTCATTTCGCTGTATTTCCCCCGTGTCATTTTTCAATTTTTTCAACCGATCCGTTCATGTCATTTCCCATTTTTTACAATCGTTCTGTTGGTGCCGTTTTTCAATGTGTGCTTTCTCTACTTTTATTTCATTGTTGTTCAGTTGCATTTTTGCCACCTGATGAAGAGTTTATACTCGAAACGTGGAATTTTCCGCAAACTTTAAGCAGTTTAGCACTTATTACTACCTCTATATCGACCTATATATATATATATATATATATATATATATATTTATATATACATATATATACAACGTTTAGGGCTGATCTCCGCTTGTAGGCACAATAAGATTAAACCCAGTGGACCGTAACAACGTTGAACTGTAGAAAGGTTCATTCATGCATAGCCATCTGACGAGTGCGTAAGCAGGAAACCACTGGTGGCTTGACATCCAAAATTGTTGTAATTAGCTCTACCGTCAAAGTATTGAGCACTTTTTGTACCGGAGTAACACTCATTCTACAATTTAATATATATATATATATATATGTGTGTGTGTGTGTGTGTTTATAGAGGCCTATATAGGCCTACATAGGTAAACAGATGGCAGCGGATAGGTACATATGGAGATGTTAGAGTGGCGTGCACATCTACATAAGCATATTATGTTTTGACACCGTCAATTTAGAATATCGCCCCACCTGTTATAAGTTCACAAACCTGAAGGCAGCATCTGCACCTCTTTTCATCCTACTGCACCTGACATGTTGACCCTACAACTTGTCACCTTTCAATGTGTGTTCTTTGAAAGACTTATTAAACTACTGCCATTTTGTGAATGAGCATAATTTGGTGAAAATGAAGAAAATTTTACTACTGAGTGAAGACCAAAGAAACAGTAAACTAAGTACATTTGTTCGTAACAGTAAAATTGCACACTGGAGTCCCGTTGACATGAAGTGCATCCACTCTACTAACACCAGGAGGGAAAGAATAAGAAAATAATCCTGTGTGGTCCGGTTCAACCTCGGTATCGGTACCATCCAACGATTGTATTCTGGCGATTGAGATGTTATCAAAACGCCAAGAAAAATCTGTGTCCGCCTCTCCATTAGAATAAAGGAAGACTTCGTTGAACCCATAACATTTCGCAGTCGTCTGGGAATTAGTTTCTGTATGGTGGCAAAAGTAGACAGATCACAAATAGTATGATACAACTCAATATAAAGAACAGACTTATGGTTATACAACCCTTTTTAGGGGCCATGTGCTTATCACCGTCTCATATTTATCAGTGGAAGGGATACTGTATGTTATGGCAATAGTTTTTATTTTTTTTCGTCATGACTTCTTAGGGTCGAACATTTTTTGGTTGATGGCAACAATTTATCATCTCCCTGACTACCGAACTGATGATTGTTCTTGGGTAAGACATAACTGTTGTGGGGAGATTGGGGAGATAAATTGATCCAATGAGTTATTGATAAAGCTGAAACCAAGGTCGTGGATCCATCTCCAAAAGTGTGTGTGTGTGTGTGTGGGGGGGGGGGACTTTTCACTATTTGCGAATCTCTGTCCTGGGGGAGAGATCTGAGTGGAAAAAAATTGCTCACGTTCGGTGGGATAGATGCAACATAGTGCTACATTTGGTGCTAAATTTGAATTGAATATATCACCAAGAATTTCTACTTTTTTAGGAAGTTTTTATCACTTTGCTTGCTTTAAGTGATTTTTTTACTCAGCCCTTGGGATAAATCAGAACTACACTTCGTGAAGTGAGTGAACAGTAAATTGTTAGACTTTTCACCATATATGAATCTCTGTCCTGGGGGAGGGATCTAAGGGGAGGGGCACCCATCAGCTTTGAAGTAAAAATGAAATTGGAAGGTGTCTAAATGGCAAATGGTGCCATATTTGGGCGAAATTGAGCTTGTAATATGTAGTGTCAATTCGTAATCACAGTTTTAGTTTTCATCATTTTTGAAAAAGTTTGGGGGAGACTTTTCGGCGTTGTCCCCCTTCCAAAAAAGTGAGGGGGCGCGTCCCCTCACTTCGTTTTGGCTGATGTTCAGTAAGTATCGTCAAAACGTACCGTACGATCATGAAAAATCTTATAAGAAATCGTTTTTAGCGGTGTTCAACCTAATAAATATAAGTTATTTTTTCATATGCGCGTAGCAGAGTTGTAACCAAGTCATTTTTCCTCAAGTCAAGTCAAGTCAAGTCCCAAATCATCTACCTTCAAGTCAAGTCAAGTCTCAAGTCATCTACCTTCAAGTTAAGTCAAGTCACAAGTCCTTTTCGTCCATGTCAATTCAAGTCATAAGTCCTTTAACTTCACGGCAAGTCAAGTCACAAGTCATAATTTTCAAAATAAAAAAAATTAATAAGTCTATATACTAGACTGCAGTTCCTAGATATGGAAATCAGGTGGAAGGTCTTGAAAATTTTTAATCCAAAGAAGTCACACCTTGACACTTTTTTGGGGGGAGGGGGGATTTAGGAAATATATTCTGTACATATACTCATTCATCAAAGCAACAACTTCCCAGGACAATCGATGGCGGGATCATAATAGCTTAACGCACTTAATAGTAACTAACAATAGACCTTATGCATTGACGTCACACTGACGTCAATTTCACACTGACGTCAATTTGGAGGAAAACAATGAAGCTAACGTGGACGAACGGCGTGGATTCGCGCGTATATGATTGGTTGCTAAATCAGCTGTCTGCATTTGTTGGTGTAACTTGCAACGATACGCGCTTTTCCTCCAAAGGAGGGAGCACTTTCTGCTCTGTGACATCATATGCATAAGGTCTATAGGTTAAACTATGGGAAAACTAGAGCAGCAATGCTACTGTATCTCAATACCGTCAAACATTTGTTAGGATGAGAATTAAGGATATGACAGTGGTTCTCATCAGGTTTCTAGCTACGGTGGGCAGCGCCAGGCGGGGTCGCTCAGCACTCCTTATTTGCGCCCGGCACTTACGGTCAAATGTACTATCCCACCCGGCACAGATTTTCCGCAAAAAATGGAAAAATACCAAAAACATGAAAATAATTATACAACTGAACCAGAATGCAAAAATGCATTGAGGTTTCGATGATTCCAAATAAAGCCATGTTATCACATTTTTTCAGTCACTGGTCAAATGTTATCTTAATGTGGTCTCAAAATGCAGTTTGTGTTCATATTGATCTTGGGAATTCTTGCTTTTTGACGTCTGGTGACCTCAGGTAAAAATCTTGGCAATCCTTGCTTTTGGACCTCTGGTAACCCCAGAAGATGATCTTGGGAATTCTTGGGAAATTCTGCTTTTTGACATGTGAGGTGACCCACATAAAAATCTTGGGAAATTTGCTTTTTTGATCTGTAGTGACCCCAAATAAAGATGTTGGTTTCAGAGTTTGACCCCCTGTACCCGCAGATGACCTTTGACCACCATAAAAAGGTTCTCAGTCTCACCGTAACACATCTGCATACTAAGTATGAAATCTATCCAAGTTTCCTTCCTCAAGATATCGTATTTTAAACATAGATTTCAGGGTTTGACCCCAGTGACCCAAGATGACCTTTGACCTCCACCAAAAACAATAGGAATTTTTGTCTCACCATAACACATCTATATACTAAGAATGACATTCGTCCAAGCTTCCTACCTTGATATATCGTGTTAACAAGGTTTTCTGAGTTTGACCCCTGTGACCCCAGATGACCTTTGACCTCACCAAAAATAATAGGGTTCTTCCTCTAACCATAACACATCTACATACTAAGTATGACATTCATCCAAGCTTCCTAAATCAAGGTATCGTGTTTAAACATAAAATGGACGCAAAGCATTATGGGAACCAGCAATTGGATGCTGTACATCTATTTTCATTTTGAATAGATGCTGCTTACTAATCAGCCAAAATATCCCGAAAAAAAATATCAAGTTCAAATCCTGAATACTGCATTTTTACACTATGGGCCAAAAGTAATAGATTTCAAAATAAAAACGTAAACAATCACTAATGTGACGATGCTGAAAGGAATATTATCTACAGCTAGTGACCGGCCAGTGTGACAAAATTTCAATACATGTTATATATTGAGATAAAAACTAAGTTCTTATGGAAATGGAATAGTTTTAAAAGTAAGAAGGGTATTCCTCAAGCACAGTGTCACTCAACATATTTGAGCTTTATAGCTATCCTGCGTAAATGTGTCAATCTTTTTACCATGTAGTAATAAATTTTCTGTAAGCCTGTGGAAAAGTCGCCTATTAAACTGAATGTATGCTTAAAATGGTAAGAAAAACTAGGAAGTATTTCTGTTGTTGCTCTAAAAGATTCATGACGAGTAAAACTGTTTTATTAAATTATATAATCGGAAAGATTTCATAAAAGTTCTGAGAAAGCCCCGTTGAGGATGCCATGGTTCCTTCTCATAGTGCAAGGTGTACGCGTATGATATGGCGGACCGTACGTCTGCACACAAATATGGAAACTTTTGGATGGCAGGGTGATTTTGCTATTCGAAGGGGAAAATGCTAAGTGCAAAAGGGGCCTCTTGGAAATTAACATTCTATATATAAGCAGGAGCTTTAAAAGATACTAAAAATTTCCCACTGTGCTCTCGAATAACTGAGTGTTCACAACGTGAAGATAAAATGAGGTAAACAAGTATTACACCATTGATCTAATCTTGATTGTCAGATGCCAGGAAGTTGTGTTTTAAAGCGTTTCATTGTTTTTTCTTGGGGAGGACACTTACAGCTCATGAGGCCATCACTCCTTTGTCGATCGCAAGTTTCGGCTTTGCCATCACATAGTGATCCCATGGATTTTAAATTCCCTTAATCCACACATACAAAGACCGTATTTATTTCCCTTTATTTTCAAACCATGTAGTTTCATTTTCTTGCCACTCATATTTTATAGACATGGGTGTTCTTTTATTGTCATTTATATTTGTAGGCATGAGGGGAAGGAGTTTTCTCAATTCCATTCGGTGCAAGCGAGGATAACCCCCTGGTGCAAGAGGTGATGAGCCGAAATAGATTGGGAAGCGCTGGTGTGCACTTATGCCTAGTTTAAACGTGATGTGTGTTTGTTATAAGGGGCGAGCCATGCAAGGAAGGCCTATATACTATGTGGGTGTGGATGATTGATTCAATAATAGTGCTACATTACAGCTTCCCTTTTTTGGACCCCTGAGTGTCTTTTTAGTATCCGTCTAACTCGAGGCACAATGCAATCTCGAATAAATGAAGGAAAAGTTTGCAATCTGTTGTTACGTAATTTTGTTGTAAAAAAGTTCATGCTACACTCAGCGACAACATTTTTATTTAATGTCGCCAAGTCAAATATGTTCAATTCAAGTCAAGTCGCAAGTCATTTTGTCTTTAAGTCAAGTCAAGTCAAGTGGCAAGTCAAGAAAAAGTGCGACTCGAGTCGGACTCGAGTCCAAGTCAGCGACTCGAGTCAACAACTCTGGCGCTTAGATACTTTGCTGATCAATGAAACAGTACTGTTGTATATAACTATCAAAATGAGCTAGAAAATATTGATTGGCGAGATCACTTATCGCCAAGTGGTACAGGTTGCACAGAAAGGTCACAAGGCCATTCCCTTTTCGCTACTCGTACTGCGACCAAATCGCCCTATTTTTGTACGTAAGCTTTATTGTCATTACACAAGTGCTGTGCTTGTTGAATCATTTTAAATTGATCTTACAATATGAGATATGGTCACCGCATGGCTACAGTTTAACACAGTAGAATTGATGATGTCGACGGTTGAAGTCAAAGAGTGTATTCAATAATTTATATTTTAACCTCTAATTTATCACAGTTTTGGTTTTCTTCAGTTTTGAAAAGTGGGGAGGGGGCTTATTGGAGATGTCCCCCTTCAAAAAAGTGAGGGTAACGCGTCCCCCGTCCGCTATGATCCATGCCCATGATGAACAGATTTCTTCAGTGTAAGATAAATGTTTTACAATAGATGTGATATTTCATAGCTTCATATGAATAATCAACTACCAATGCTTGTTTGGATCTCATACACTGCTATTTTACACCAAGGAAATTTGGAGATTTCATGTCATGAATATATCTCAGGCTTTAGTCTGTTAAACTTTAAAAATAAACATGCAGTAATCTCAACGAGTTCAAGGTTAAAACAAAGGAATTAAATAAAAGTTTGATAAAAACGCTAAGATTTAATTCCTCTTTAAAGTACCAAAGGTAATTTGGGGTCTGAACAATTCTGCTGAACCTTCAATAAAGTCAGTAATACTGGTAAGGGCCAATTAAATTTTCTTGTTCTTGTGTAAAATGGAAGAATGAATTTAAAGGTACTATTCTCAATTGGAGTAAAATCTTTTTGGTATGTAAAAACATAAAAGAAGCAAAGATTAGATATTTTCAATATAAATTTATTCATTGTATAATAGCTACAAATATTTTCTTGAGCAAGATAAACATATAACGGATAACAAGATGTGTTCTTTTTGTAATGATTACGAAGAGTCGGTGGAACATCTTTTTTGGCAGTGTAAAAATGTAGCTTCTCTGTGGAACAACATTTACCTGGAAATCCTTCAGTCCAGAGCTGGTATTACGTACGAAAATTTTTGCTTTGGATATTACAGTCCCCAAAATAGATGGTATAGGTTGCTATTTTTATGCGAACTTTTATATTTATCATTGTAAGGTAAATAATACTTTGCCAGATTTCCAGACATTTAAATGTCAGTTGAAGTTTCACAGGAAGTTCAAATACATATACTGAGTAACAAGAATAACCAAACAGAGCTTAAAAGGTTACGAGATATTTTGGTCCTATCATGAAACATTTCGGTTGTTGTAACAGGCAGGCATAGGCTAATGTACATGAACATTTATTTGTCTGTAAGTTGTAAGATGTTATTAATTTTCATTATGTTGTGCAGCTGATAACCAGTGATCAGTGTAAATAAAAAATAAATAAAAATAAAAAACCTGCTCTTTGCTTGACTTCAAAGCTTGAAAATTCAAAAGATACAGAGTAGCTCACATTCCACACAATGCAGAAAGAGCGCTTGGATTACTCAACAGGGGCGGATCCAGGATTTCACCAAGAGGGGGCGGGGCTTTGAGGATGGCTTGTGGATGAGTGATAGCCGTGCTGGAGGAAGGGTCTAAGGAGAGGGTTCCCATCTCCTTTGAAAATTTTGGTCTCAGGGTGGCGTCTACAGTGGCGTCGCCATAATTGGTGATAGAGGCACCACATGCGATGTCGTAATGTCACCTCAGTTTCCACAAGTAAGCGAAAACTGCATCTGTTTATGCGCGCCCTGCGTTTATTTATTATTTTTTTGTGTACGGCAGTGGGATCCTTCCTTTGTCACTACATAAAGGTGCCGTCCTGGGGAAGGGGTTTAAGGGGAGGGGTGTTAATTTAGGATAATTAGATGCAAAATGGTGCTATCTTTGGGATATGTTTGGAACTGACGATATATGGTTGGAATTGGAAAATGCCCAATAATTTACTGAATTGTAATTTTTGGTTAGGTGAAAGAGGAGGATTCATTTTCTAAGGGAAGGACACGTTATCAACAAACCTCATGGAACCCCCTCCCTTAGGCTACTTTACTGCCTCCTATTAGAGGAAAGTGTTTTTATTCAAAAACACGTGCGTGGAGTCCACAGAAACATTTTTGAATTACGAAAATTTTCCTTTCCTTCACCGTGCATTGTAAAAGGGCATATAAGGCTGGCAGATATCTGTATAGGGCCTCCTGGAAGATCTGGATTAAATATATAACATAAGGTCATGACATAATGCTTATTACCTGACATCCAAATGATGATATGGAGTATGACTCCGAGCACTTCACAACTTTAGTATTTTTACTAATTTTGAACGAAAAAGCGATAGGGAATGGGACGAAGAGTATATATGCAATGGCGTGATATTAGACCTCCCTGATACCGGTACATATAGCAAAGGAGCGAAGACTAACAAGCGTGTTTCAGTCGTAAGTGCTTGAATAATAACCATCTATTTCGATAATGGCTGCAGGTGAAGAGATCGGTAAAAATTTTTCAAAAATGTGTAACGACAAATATGTCCTTTCAACCTATCACATCATGTTACAAACAAGATTGAAAGATCACATATTGATGTGAGGCCCCTACAAATGTTGTTTGGCCTAGTGGTAGAGCATCCGCCTCTCACGCGGGAGGCCCGGGTTCGATTCCCAGGTCGAGTCATACCAAAGACT
>WURT03084168.1:0-12951 GCA_009936505.3 Holothuria glaberrima | reverse complement strand
GTTGATAATCATGCACGACTAAAAGCAGCTTTACTATTGTGTCACATGACCTTAATAGCATAGGTATCTATTTACAAAAAAATGTAATGAGGACTGTACACGAAAGGACTAACATTTTTGTGGGGTGCTGTGAGAGACCATGTGGCAAACGGTGAAATTTTATATCAACAGGAAGAATAAAAGAAATGGACATTTGAAATAGTGATGAAACTTTATAGTTAGCAATCATTTTAAAGTCCAAATTTCAGAGTAACAATGGCATTGTAGGGTACTGCAATCCGTAGCCCCATATGCATACCATACTCACTGTACCCCATAAACATTTCTACATTAGGTGCCCAACATTTGGCCGTCTTATTTAAAGTATTAAGCCTATAGTTTTAATTTAATACTAGATTTATGCATCACATATTATATCTTACTATCACTAACATCTCAGTGATAGCTATTTACCTCTATATATGAGAACACATTTTAGTGACTTGCAAAAGTTAGATTGCAGTTTTGAACCATAAAAATGCTGTATCTCTGTTTTAAAGGGCAATCCTCCTCATCCCAGATGGTTTCAGTTCTCCCAACTAAGCAACTTGTAGCTCCTCCCATAACTGTATAAAGCTCCTCCTTGTCCAGACACAAACCTCTTTTATTGCTTAAGGCCATGTCCTGGTGAGCGTACAAGGAATGTGTAATCTAAGCCTCTCTCAGCATTGTGTGGAATGTGAGCTACTCTGCATCTTTTGAATTTTCAAACTTTCATGTCAATCAAAGAGCAGTAACCAAGAATTTTGATACCCCTACACTAGAAATGTACTTTGGGGTGACGACTGTTTGTCTTTAAGGTGGGCTGATCTGCTAACAAAATGGCCGATATGATACAATACTTGGGTGAGCTTATACCAACAGGAGGGGGCATGTAACAGTGTTTCAATAAAATTTAGAGTCTTTGTCCCATTGTGCCCCATTTACCTTACTGTACTCCTTCTTGTCGTTAGAGGTACCATTAGCTATATATGTTGCACCTAGATCTGCAGCACTCTTCCCCTATCCCCAGAGTTGCTATCTTTAATCTCTTGAGCAAACAAGCTTCCAAGACACTTGGTGACTACAACTTACTTATCAACAAGTTACACAACTACTTGCAATCCACCTCTGCAGATTCCATCGTTTGAGATTTGACATGCTCTACTGCAAAACTGACTTGTGGTGTAATAAACTAAGTCAGAAAACCTACCCAAACAGGCATAGGACAGGATTTTGGGTTTTCAGAAGAAGCAACATAATAAGTAACAGTGAAATTAGCAGCATGTTTTTTCCTCTAGCTACTTACAAGTCTGTTCATGGATCTTTGAGGGTAGAGGAGTACTGGGAAAGAAAAATAATCCCTTGGTGAAGGTTGAATGATAATTCAGTTATGCTTGTGATGACTCTTTCAACTCTGATGGAAGTGTTAAAAGTGGAAATTGAATAGAATTAGGGTTTTGCATTTTTGAGGACATAATACCCCTTTACTAAACCATGCCTATCCTTAGAAGTAAAATGTTGCACAATATTCCACATTCCAAAGTTAATGAGATATTCCCCTACTTAACTTTTTTGGAGAGCAAACAGTTGCAATATGTTTACATAATATAATTAGAGCTACAGTTGAATTTGGCAAAGGCAGTTCAAAGAATGAGGCTCAGCAATGAGGAAGTTTTAGTTTTCGTCCTGTTTGGTTCATGGTGAGGTGAGATTCATGAGGTGTTTCTGCCAAGGGAATGAGTTTGTAACTTTTATTTGCTTCACACTTATCCTAGATCAAGAATGAAAATTTTCTCTGGCAATGCTGTCTGGTCAGCATGCAAACTGCTTACTTGGCCATAAACAGCCCCTGTAGTAGATGTTTGCTTAGCCATTGTATATCCACAGAGAAGTCAATTTACACTCCAGTGTGTTTGTTTGCACAAGAGTTGTAGAGTACAGGACTTAGGAAGTCTTATCTAATTTTGTAGTTTTTTAAGTGCAGAAACACTACTGATCGGCAGTAATTTCAGTGGATTTGAGCTTCGGGAGAAACACGGCATGCTATAATCCAAGTGCAATGTATGGATTTACCAACTGATTAGACTAAAATGAATTGAAACAAGTTATTTGAGCTAAAATGTAGTAATTAGAAGCATTTTTGAGCTTGGTTGTTCAAATATCACAGTAACCTTAATTATCCCAATCACTGCTGCTAACACCATGGTAAATGTCCAGCTACTAACCCAACGTCCATTATACAATTTACCTTTATTGGTTTTGTGTAAGACAAGTTGATTTCCAAATTTTCTTTGAAGACAATTTCAAACAAATTCAGGTGGTCTGGCATTTCCTTTTCTTCACAACTCTAAGAACCAATTTACAGTTTTTGTAGAGTTTGTTCTTCAGTACAAGCTTTTGTCAGTTTTAATTACCCAGCTGTCCACTACTCAACAGCTGTACATTTGAAAACTAGCAACAGTTGGTGCAGCTGCTTAAGGCACAATAGGCATTGCTTTATCAGAAGTACTGCTTTATCAGAAGTACTTTTTTATGTCAGCAGTGCACATATATAACAAATTGGATGTCATGCAACTTGACCATTTATCCACATGGGTGAAGCCTTTACTACTTATTACCTTAGCAAATAGCACAGCAAAGAATGTTCTAAAAACCTTTCTGTTGAATTAACAGAATATGTGGTATTTCTGTGAGCCTGAGGCATGTCAGTACAGTGCTTTCAAGTGTGTGTTTCCGATCTTGACACTAGTGTAAACACTTGATTGTAAAGCCATAAATATTCTTTTCAAGTACCACAGTCCTGATCACACTGGTGTATTCTGCAAGAGATTAGTAAGAAGTAACCTTACATCAGGTCTTTATCTTACATCAAGCCTTGAAACAGCTGTTTCCAAATGCAAGCTCATAGCAATATGGGGCGAGGGAGGGCAGGGGACATTCCCCAGAAAAGTTTCGGGCTACTGTAGAAAAAATTTTAAAGCAAAAAATATTTAAATACATCTTTGTATGTCTCACCTAACCCTAAGCTGTGCACTCATGTAAGGTCAACCCTGTGAACTCACTGCATCTCTGTAGATGTCTCTATTATCCATCACCTATGTTCACCTCCACTGTATTTTATGTCATGCCTAGGCTGTTGTGGGGAATGACTGTCCACCCTTGGACAATTGGTGTAATGGAGATGGACTGTTTATGCAAACTGACCATTCCCAGGATTAAATTCCATACGACAGAAACCATTTGAAACCATTCATGTTCCAAGTGATTTAGACTGTGTTTTGGTCAATTTTCTATTTAAAACCATTTGAAACCAGTTAGAAAACCAGTTGAAATTACCATTTGCATGTTTGTGAGACCAGTTGGCACCATTCATAACCATTTTAAAACCACATGAAACCATTCAAGACCATAAGAGTAGAATGTGTTTTGGGCAAATGGTCCAAATGGAATTTAGCCTTGGGTTTCTAGCAAGAACAATTCCCATGATGAAATGATTTGCTGTTATTAATGTCATTCATTTTCCAGCTTTGCTTGCTCTAGCAAACCATTGCCACACACTGACAGAGCTGGATGTCAGTGGCTGTGAAGAGATCACTGACAGGGGAATTCTGGGATTCATCCAGCACAGAGATCAACTTGATCCAGATGTGAAAGATCAATATAAAGTCTTGCTGCTGACACTAGGAGGTAGGGTTGTGTGTCAACAGTTACGCTGTATGTGCAAATAAGGACAGTCTTGCTGCTGTAATTTGTGGATTTTAGTTGGTTAAATAGTGATTTAGGAGTATTTAAAAATAATTAGACCAAGTCTCCAATTTTTCAGTTACACTATAATCAGGAAGTGCTATTGTTAATCAGCAGCGCCATAACCTTTGATCACAGGAAGCGTAGTCAATATCACCAGTCTTGTGGTTTTTTTTCATTGGCCTTTTCTTCACAAGAGTTTGAAATATGTGCTGATTAGATATGCATGTTGCAAGGCATGGGAGTGCCATTATATATACAAGTAATGCAAAGGACATTTTTGGCAAAAATTTCTTTCTATATGCCCTAAAACTATGATGGTACTCCACTGGGTGAGCCTACTGATAGACCTTGGTAGACTGGCTACAGGTAAGGTTAATCTTTGATTAAGAAAAGTAGGGTTGTTATAAAATGTATTTCAGAGAATGCTGTTGCCAGAAGCAAAGTATTTATGGATTTATATTTCTGTAGTATTCAGTATAGTATGACTGATGCATCTAAAAAATTGAGAATTCTGGGATGCATATATAACTTAAGTTCTGCTGCCATGGGAAAGATATATCCAAAGACAGGTTCAGTTACAGTTGTGTATGCTGCATGCTCTCTAACTGTGAGTGTATTTTTTCACAAACATGCACAGGATGTATTTGTTTGTTTGTTCAGTTATTTCCAGATAGCTTGTAATTACAACATCAACATAAAGAGTAACAACAAAGAAAAGAAAAGTACCATTTAGTACGATGCAAAACAAACACGAAATGGAAAAGGAGAGAGAAGTTCATAAAAACTTATATGGATCTCTCCCCCAGAACAATTATAAAAATGATTAATTTTCAGAGCAACATGTCTCTGTCAAGATAATTCATATAAAAATTGTAGTGCTACTTATGGTAAAATCAAAACATTTCTTTATAATTATGATTTCTGATTTCAACTTTAGTTTGAATACACATTCACTTTTTGAGTTTCTTAGGTCAGTATTAAGATTATTCCATATTTTTACACCACACACTGATAGACTCATAGCTTTAAAGGTTGTGTGACAGAAATTTGATAAAAATCTTTTTGGCGAGTTTATAATTTAGCTAGGAAGGAGAGATGGGGAAAGGAATGGGGGGGAGACACAGCCAAGTTTGCATGAGAAGAAACCTAAATTGAACTTAATTGAATCCTTTCATGGAAGGCACTGCCTGGGCTTTAACAGTTACCAGCTTTATGATTGGCTATGGGGGAGGGGGTGGGCGGCACTGCCTGGGATTTAAGTTACCAGCTTTATGATTGGCTATGGGGGAGGGGGGTGGGTGGGTGGGAAGGGGCTGCTGGTTCATACATTTATCGGTGATACTCATAGCGACAGGTCTATTACTTGAACATCTCATTCAACTTGTCCATTTGTACCAGGATCAGGGAGAGGGGGGGGGGGAGGATTGTCTAATTTGAGGTAGTTATGTTACTCAAGAATGTCCAACATTTGACCATGGTATCACCAAATTGTACCGAAACATTTCAAATATCTCATTTCTTTTCAGGTACGAGTGTTTCTGAACCTCTTCCTGAATTCTATCCAGGTGAAAGTTGTGGAGTCAAAATAAGTTACATGAACTTTAGTGTGCCTCAGAGAAGACTGCAAATGGAGAACTATGGGAAATGTAAGTTGTATCACTTCTTTAACTAGGACCAGGCTAGATTTTTAAGGAAATTTTCAGAATGTCAGGTCCCAAGGACATACTCGATGTCAAATTTTGTTTGTCCAAATATTATGTTGTCAAAATGAAGGTCCTTCTACCTTTCTCCATTTGCGTGCAAATTATAAATTAAGTACCAAAATGCTTTGTTTTTTTAATCAATTTGTTTCAGTAAGTAACCGGTGATAGCATTGACTAACTACCACTCCATTCTAGAACTTCTTAAATATGCTTACATGCATCATCCAGTGGACAAGCTCCAAGAGACAAACTTGTGGTCCAATGCAATTTTTACTGGTCACAGACAATCAGACAACCATTTAATTATCAGCCCTCCAAGGGGCTTCATTTTCACAAATATGTTGTTTGGGAAGGTTATTCTCTCCATTTATACCAGTACAAATCATGCAAGCATGAATACTATTGTTCACAGTGTATTGTGACAAAAAAAAGGTGTTTTGAAACCCCACA
This sequence comes from Holothuria glaberrima, assembly GCA_009936505.3. Classification (NCBI taxonomy): domain Eukaryota; kingdom Metazoa; phylum Echinodermata; class Holothuroidea; order Aspidochirotida; family Holothuriidae; genus Holothuria; species Holothuria glaberrima. The sequence continues at coordinate 7,030 of WURT03084168.1, read as the reverse complement.
ATCTATTGTCCAAGCAGGGTATATCAAGTTTCAAGTTTATTTTCAAATTTCAACAAACAAAAAGTTTTGGACATTATGTTCATTAATATTACGTTCATAATATTATAAATGCAAAAACAGAATGTATAACTGTACACAGAAAATTAAAATATCAAAAGATGAAATTAGAGGAACCAGTTAAGTTTAAACTTTTCTGGTCTGGTCCCTAAAATACATGAACGAAAAAAAAACAAGAATCAGAAGTGTTCAGGTAAAAAGAAAGAAAAGAAAGAAAGAAAGAAGAAAGTAAAAAAAGGAAAAGAAAAGGTGCATCATCAGCTAAATTTGTTTGCTGTTCAGAAGGAAATGCTTTAACCTGCATTTGAAGACGTTTAAGGAAGAACTTTTAATATCAGGGCTAAGAGAATTCCACAAATAAACAACTGTGCTTTGTATTTAGGAAGAGCTTAGACTTATTCTAGAGTAAGGATGGTGTAAAAATTCTTTAGAACAAGTACTATAAGTGTGATAGCTTGTGTTATAAGTGTAAAAGTAGTTGTATTACCAACCCCATCTTGTAATGTTGATGTTTGAATGCAAAAAGCTGCAAGATACCTTTCTGTGTAAGAGTTTAGTGTCAGTCTTGTCTTCAGGATCACTAATGCAAGCATGAATACCATTGTTCATAATGTATTGATCGCCACAAAAAGGTATTTTGAAACCCCACCATTCTATTGTCCAAGTGGGGTACAGCACGTTACGAATCCATCTCATATTGCTGAAGTTTTAAGGCAAGAAGCTGCAAGATACATTTCTGCGTAAGAGTTTTAGGTCATTCTGGCTTTCAAGAATGCTGATTCAACTGAACTGCACACCCATTGTGAAACGCAAAAGTATTAAACAGCTAACCATTTGTAGTGAGGTCAGTTCTACATGGTGGACTGATTAAAAACGTTTGGTATTGGTCAAATTTCCCCACAGTGCCAATACCATAAGTGTAGGAAGCTTCTTGAAAGTGGGGGAGTGTAAAAGTGAATGTAAGTGATCAGTATCCTCCCCCTCCCCTTTCAAAATTCCTTGACTATTATAAGTGCCCTTGATGCAAAATGGTGCAATGTTTGACAAACTTTGAAGAAATTTCATCCTATTCAACACCATATTTTGACAGCGTGTCATCTAAAGTAGGAGGGGTGAACAGTTTCCGGCCCCCACCAATCAGATTGGGGGCGGTCTCCCCCCTGTCTCCCCTTTTCCTACACCTATGAATACTAGGCAACAGATATATCTGATTTATGTGTATTATCAACAGAAGAAAAAGAAGTTAGTGCTGAGACACTTGGAGGGGCTGTACTCTTCAGAGACTTGGTTTGAGCCTTTACCATTGGGACTTTTGAAAGAAAAATTTGATGTATATTTGTCTGAGCATGTGTGTGTGATTGTCAAGCTTTTGGTTTCCACCCGTCAGCTTTAGTTGAGGGGACTTTAGAACAAGTGTATCCAGATTGAAGAACAAAACCATATGAACTATGGTACACAAGATTTCTGCAAGTTTTGTTTCATCCTTGGTCACTGGGACTTTTGAAAGAAAATTTTGATATTTATCTGTCTGAGCATGTATGCAGGATTGTCAAGGCTTTGGTTTTCACCTTTAGAACAAGTATACCTAGACTGAAGAGCAAGACGATATGAACTACAGTGTATGAGATCTCTGCAAGTTTTGTTTCGATGTGTTTAAGCTTCAGGCTCTTATGTTGTAGAGATGGTTTGCAATTTGAATCAAATGGTAGCAGAGTTTTGTTTTTCAGAGAGGACACATGCTTAGTCTGGCATCTATTTTACTGGTTTAATGCTGTTTGTGGAATGCAGTCACAGGTTCAATTCAATGTTACCCCTTGTAGATTTGACATACTGTTTACTTACACTTACACAATTCAGGGATTTCAAGAGAGTTGTTACTAACACTAATGATGGTTTGTAAGGTTTAGGATTTGTTTCCATGTACACGTGGTTTTTATAAAGGGAGGTGATAAAACCCTACATAGACCCTTTTCCACATAGCAATTACAAAGGATTGTGGGACAGTTTTGGTGCACATCGTTTTTGTCAATGATATTTTACTGTGGCATAAAACGACGCACACCAAAATTCAGTCCCACAATCCTTTGAAATTGCTCTTTGAAAAAGGGTCTATGGGGCCATGTGCTGCCTTTTGTCTGGCCTCTAGTCTGAAACCTGTCCGGCATGGTTGAACCTTTGGGAGCCTGAGCTCTCCGGTATAGCTTTCAGAGTCGACGAAGCACACAAGCCTCCTCACCAACTGCAAGGTAACAGCACGAGAGGAGGGACAATAAGTTGACACTTATTTAGGAAAGAAGAGTATAATTTGATAATTGTTCAGCTAGTGATTCATAAATTATCCTTCTATGGAGAGGAGTGTGATTCACTGTATTCAGTGCTGTATCTACTTCTTATAGTTACAACAGTCCTCTTTGAAAAGAAACTCAAGATTTGTTGTTATGCTAGACAAAAGATTGGTCGTGTATGCTAAACACAGGTTTTGCAGACTTGTCAGTTCATCAAAAAGGGGATGATATGCCACAAGCAAAGAATAAATTGAAATATATGGGAGAAAAAAGTGAATTTTGGGGGAAATTTAATTGTTCTGATATGTACTTCTCAAGACAATACCAGATGAAGTTTCCATGTTTGTTACCCAAAGTGAACTTGAAGCAAGGAGGAGTGATGTCATCTCCTCAAAATGATGAGCTATGCTTTGCATTCTTTCTCAGTCTATTGTTATGACCTTCAAATAGATACAGACTTTTGAATTTACCAAGGAAGTTTGACAAATTTGCCATGCCCCTCATTTGGTCACTTAATAAAAAATGAGATTATGGAAGAGAGCATACGTTGTACTGGCTAAATTGTAGTTAATTAATAACATGAAAAGTTGGTTGATGTTAGACTGTGATGTTATATGTGCTAGTGTCCTATGTCCATCTGCTAATATCTCAAGAAACCCATAGAAATTGAAATTGAAGTGGATACTTTACTACAATGCTTATATTTTGATAGTCTTCAAACATAGTTAAACTAACTTTGAGCTCAAACCCTAATTTTAGTACACATTGTCTAGTGGAGTAGGTTACAATTTGAATTAAGCAGGCAATGTTTTCCAGAAAGGTGCTTTTTCCATCATTGATGGGTTTGAATTAAAAGAACTGTCTGGATATATTTTCCCAGTCTTCCCATCAGATGAAGAAGATGAGGAGGAAGACTGGGATGCAGAGATACAGATGACCCAACCTCCTGTAAGACCTCCAGACCACTCTCATCATCTGGATGAACTTGGCGTCGACAATATGGAGGAGTGGAACAACCAGAGACAGATGCATTATGGGCCCTCTGCATTTGCAATACCTGAAGACTACGTGGACGATTTTCTTGATGCAGATGATCCTGCATTGTGGGATGATGAATTCTTTGTATCTTGAACAATTAAACCTATGTTTTTTCTTTCCATGTTGCTCTATACAAAGTGATGTTCAGTTACAATGTCCAGTAAAGGTCCTTGCAGATACAGTACTATAGGACATTGTGGACAAATTCTTGGCTATGAGGACAAGAGTTTTCATATCCTTATGACTCCTTTGACTGCATGTTTTAGAAATTGCAAAAAGCTGATTTCAGAGCAATTAAGAACAAATGCATTGCATGGTCCTTGAAAGTATTACATGCAATATCTGGGAATTACTTTACGAATGTTACGTGAGGCAGAGTTTTCTTTAGATGGCTATCATGTCATGTAACAAGATTGTGTTCAACAAGAGGTTTGTTTCAATACCAAAACTTAATGTCCCTGTTGTCTTTGTTTTTGTATGGCTGTGAAGCTTGACACTGATCTGGTTCTTTGTGGACTGGGAGTTGAATCAGACGGACTGCATTCCAACATCAGTGTGGCCTTGTGTAGTTAACTATTGTAGAGGGTAAAGGGGATAGCATAAAGTAATCTCACAGTCTGCTTTGTGACACTACCAACGCTAAGGATTGAAGGCAGCAAGATACATACTGAGAGACAAACGTGCATGCAGTAGCTCCCACCACCGATTCTTTGTCAGCAAAATTATGAAGAAAAGCACAATTAACAGTGAGCATATCTATTCAATTTATCTTTACATAGGATAAGTAAGGCATGAAATGAGTGCAGCTGCAAATTAGCATCTACAGTGTTCTAGAACTACTGACACATGCAAAAGATAATAATGATGGATAAATAAAGCAAGTATAGTGGTACATGCACATGTGAAAAACCAACCAGAAAGCCAAAAGGCTTAGTGATTCCTTGACTTGACATAAGTATTGTAACAAACATGAATCATCCACATGACAAGTATGAGATCCCTCACAGCAATCCTACTTGAGATACCATGTTAAGGTTTTGACCTTTTGACCTCTAATGACCCCAAATGACCTTTGACCTCCACAAAAAACATTGATCATCTACTCAATATGGGCAGTCCACATGCTAAATATGAGATCCCTCACAGTTACCCTTCTGGAGATACTGTATCATGTTTACAAGATTTTGACCTTTTGACCTCTGGTGACCCCAAATGACCTTTGACCTCCACCAAAAATAATAGGGATCATCTACTCAATATGGGCAATCCACATGCTAAGTATGAGATCCCTCACAGTTATGCTTCTTGAGATACTGTGTTTACAAGATTTTGACCTCTGGTGACCCCAAATGACCTTTGACCTCCACCAAAAACAACAGGGATCATATTACCAATATGGGCCATGCACATACCAAGTATGAGACTCCTTGAAGGTACACAACTTGAAATATCATGTTTACAAGCAATTTCTAAGGTGTTTGCCATTTGACCTCTGGTGACCCCAAATGACCTTTGACCGTCACCAAAAACAACAGGGATCATCTACTCAATAAGGGGTATCTACATGTAAAATACAGATCCATTGAGTTTACCATTCTTGAGATAGTGTTTACAAGCTAAGTGTCATACATACACACATGCACGACATCACCATTGCATAGATACCTCTGACTAGTCAAGGAATCAACAAAACAGTCCTCAAAGACTCATTGTTTAGCAGAAATTACAACAAAAGCCCCTGTTGATGGCCCCGAGCAAATGAGAACCAAGCGTAATGGGAAAAACTGTGAAAAGAAAGCGTTACTAAATGTAAAGAAGATTAATAAAATTGGTGGCAAGTTTATCCATTGGTAGGAGAACCTAAAGCAAGTAGACACTGCAACCCTGTGCAGATAGTGAAACTTAGGAAAATGCCAATAGGTACAAATCTTTGTTCCATTAATGCTAAATAATGGTTGTTTTTCATCTTCCCTCAAGAAATACTCTTTAAATGTTTGGAACCAGAATGGGAAAAATGCATTGACATTTTTATGAATTAATTGTACTAGACAGCAGATATTTGACTTCAACTAGCTCCTACTACAGGCATGTCTTGAAACACTATTTTGATCAATCTGATACATCCACACACAGAGTATGATGGTTGCAGATATGGGAGGGGCCACAGGTGGGCATGCCCACTGTCCTTTCATGAGTTATCATCGATCTTCAGTTTGATGTGAAATGCAACTACTCCAACTGAAATCAACTAAGGGAGTGATTGTAACTTTTACGAAACGGGGTCTATGATTGCCTACTTACACCTAACACATGGCTAATGGGAGGCCTACCACCCAGGACCAACTGCAAGCCTGAAGCCAATGGGGGCCAGGAAGGGAGGAGGAATCCCTCCTGGAAAATCTTTTTGCCTTCCCAGAAGATGAAAAATTACCATTGACTTAATTCATCTTAGTATATTACACCCCCTGAGAAAATATTTTCCCCCACCCCCAGAAGCTTTCTCCTCTCCCTTCAGTATCTTGTCTGGGAATATGTTAATTATATGAACATGTTAAGATTCAGGACTGTAGCCGAGGGATGCAGGGGTGACACCTCCTAGAAAAATACCCCCCTTTAGTAACCTTGTCTTGCCACAGGCTTGGTTACATTCAGTCTGGAATGCAATAAACATTTTTTCCCTTCCCACCAAATTATCATGCTGAAGAATTCTCACCTCCATCTAAATTAGAACTTTCCATTTGCACAGAAACTTGCTCTGATGTAAGTACTGAAGAAAGAAGCTATTACCCCCTAGGCCATCTTTCACGCCCCTCCTCCTTACCCTGGTCATCCTGACTAACAGCAACCTAGAAACAGTACAACTCATTAAGTATTAATAAGCACTTTTGAAAGGAAACTAGTCAAGTTCAGCAAATAAAGGGTAGCACTAGTCGATTTGGAATCATACTAAGATGGAAGCCCTGTCCTTACTCATTGCAAGAAGTGATTAGTTTGTTATGTATAGCAATAGTTTCCAAGCTCAGAGAAGGCATATGGTCAGGGTTCACTGCCATCAAAGGTGTACTAGATTGAAGGTTGGCTAGATCAAAGGTTCACTACTAAAATTAAACATCGTTAACTCTAAACTTAGTTCTAACCCTAGCTATATTCCTCATCTAAACCCTTATTCTACCAGAGGATTATCGTAATCCTAAATGTTATTCTGTATCTAACCTAATCCTAACTCTACTTGTAAATAAATGAAAGTAAATTTTCATGTAAGGGAATCTTTTGTTTAGAGAACCTCAATCTAGTGAACCTTCATTCTAGTGGGCAGTCCCTTTATACCAGGGCTGCCTCAATGTTAATTTTGCAAGTTCATTAACATGTACAAAGTTGATGTTAATAATACATTTGCATGATAAAACAAATGTCTTTTGTTAAATACACCAGAAATAGCAAAGTTATGCACTGCTCATGCAGGTTTGGTAAAGCATTACTGTACAGCATGTGCATGAGGAAAGTTCATTTTTCATTTTTTGATATCACTGAGCAGTGCACACCTTAGAGGACCTTAACAGTTCACCTGTAGCAAATAATATGAAAACAAATAGCTAGCAAACCAGAAAATACAGTATGGAAATAAACAGGACTGTTGGAAAGAAATGTAG
>WURT03084157.1:0-12952 GCA_009936505.3 Holothuria glaberrima | reverse complement strand
TTATTTTGTCAAATTTGGAGTCTCGACGGTTTATTCACCAATAATAGTTCGCCAAATGCGATTTATTCCTTAAATGTCGCAAACACATTGTTAGGGCCGTTAAGTTACTGAAATATAAATTGCAGGAATTTAAATTTCAGTAACCATAAACAATCGTTCAACACGATACATTTTTCAATATTATTGTACAGTCACCTCACGTCGCAATTAAATTTTCGAGATATATCTTTTCTACGAGCTTTGTCACTACAAGCAGGCCTACAACCACTCCGTAATCCACCACTACATGAATACATGCCACCGTGTAGGTTACATGTTTATCAACAACAAGGCACACGCAACTAGCCTTGGTCGGATATGGCTGAACAAGGAATAAACCCCACAGTCTGTCACATAAGCACCTTATCAGCCCTTCAGAAGAGCAAACTTGGAAGGAGTCAAGTAGTGACTTTATATTACACAATATAATTTACTACTTTGCTACGTTTTGTTCATGTCGAATAGGATTTTTCTCAAAACCTAAAATTAATTCAGGGGCCGCATGCGGCCCTAAGATCCGCGTTTGGGAACCACTTGACTAAAGCAAAGTTAACATACTTACACACAGCATTGAATCAACGGAACAAGACAAGATAATTCGTCGGTTTGATAGCGTCCAAATCTGAAAACAAGAGACACATATAGAAGTGAAATACTTCTATTATTATTTACATATTTTGGGCGGTGTTCCTTTCAGCTCTTAAGTACTTCTTCTCTTAAGCTAGCCGCACACTACACGACTTTGCACACCGTGTAGTGTGCGTGAGTTTACGACTGCGACTGCCAGTTTTAAGACGAGTTTTAAGTCGCGTCGCCTTCAGTCGGGAAGAACCAACATGGTGGTTCTTCCGACGGAAGGCGACGCGACTTAAAGATGTTCTTAAGACTGCCAAAAGCAGTCGTTAACCCCCGCACACTACACGACTGTTTGAGATCCGACGATCGAGTCGTGTAGTGTGCGGCTAGCTTTAGGTTTTGCGTTTTCTTCAGTTCACTTATTTCCTACAAACTCATCCCGGACATGCCGAGGACTTTTCTACAAGAGTTAGACACGTTCGAGTGCGGTCACCATTGAGGGGAGGGGCATGGCCATGCATTCCCTCTTCAACACATCTGCCGTCCCAAAATTTGCACAACCACGCTTTTCACACATACTTCTGGACACAAGCAGCCGTACAGTACCCTTACCAAATGGGTAGTAATACTACAATGTTTCTTCAAAAATGACTGTTTTGGCGCGCTTTACCCCGTCCACCTTCACCATTCATGAGTGGCATTACTATACTTGAATCCCTATACTTCCCCTAACTGGTGTAGGAATAAACGTAGGCTTATCACGGTCTTTTGCACTCCTAAATCAACCCCATTTTCTCACCAAATAAACCATCGATTTATTCAATTTTATCTTCAAATGGGTCAAAATTGTGAATTTTTTAGTCTTTCTCACTCAATAACATGAGAATAATAAAAAGCTTCATATTTATGTACACTATGTACAATAACCCGGAAGATCTCTCAGGCTGTAGGCATAACCTCCTGGAATCCGACCGATGCGTGTATATTAGCGGTTTATAACATGGACGGGGAATATCGATACTTAATGTTGATTGTGACTGGTTGTGCTCCATACCGGGGATGGGAAGGGGAAGGGGACATGACGCCTCCTCTATGGGTCACCTGTTCTAAACCTTCAAAACAGAAAATAAAACAGGTTGGCAGGTCATTTACTTGCTGGTAAAATTGACTCGTGTTTTGGATAGAATTTACCTCATCTTTTAGTACATCCGTCATTTTCAGTGTGGCAGTTCCTCAGATTATTTAACTTGATTCAACTTCATTCAAGTAAAATGATTCATAGCTTGCCCTAACTCTCGTTTAGCCTTATTCTTCAACAAGACCGATCTTAGTCCTTTCAGTTTGCTCGTGTGTACCAACAGCATTTCAAAGGAAATACTACACATACCTCTTAATAACGATATAACTTGTTAGGGGATTTTGAGTGAATTTGCAGCTTTTCTTTTCTGAAATCCAGGTAGCTGATTTGTAAGACTGCACTGAATAATACATTGTACAAACCACACGAAAGTTCATCGACATTTATCAAATAGTCTTAAAGAATCAAATCTCAAATCATTTTCGCGGTTCAGACTGCACATGAGCACATCCTGAAAATCTGGGGATAAGCAATCACACTGTCGTACATAAAACACACTCCAACAATTGAATTTAGTTTAAAAGATTTCCAAATAATCCCTTTTACAGATCAAATGAAAGCATGCGGAGGATTCGTACTTGTTTAAGTTGTGTCGTAAAGAGCATGTTCATCTCCCCTTTTGGGCTAAAATTTGTCTTATAATGTTTAACAAGTGTATTTTCCATATACACTGTACGGTTAAGTTATCTCCCATGCATCCCACAATTCATTGAGCCATGGTAAATGAGAAAAGGCTTATTTCAGAAAGGTGAAAGTACAAAAGAGGGACCACCAAACCAGTAAATGAAACACAAGTGACTTACGCTCTTCCTTGGTCCAGGTGAATTAGGGTAGAAAAATTGCCGAAAAAATGGAATGTGTGATAACTATGGCGATCCATGTTTCCTGTTTTGTGGAAAGAATAATATCAGTTTGTGATTCTTTTAAAAGTAGTATCACAATCCACATAGGGTCTGTCGCCTTACCAAAAGCGATATATCAGAGAGAAGTCGATGCTTGTAGATATTCTCATTCCGTATTTACGGGGTTTCCAAGAACAGGGATTTACCTAGAAAACGGTATTTCCTACACCGAAATACCGGTATTTTCTGAAATACCGTTACCACATCCATATGTGCACTTTTCTTAGTAGCACTAAATTGTAGAGTAAAATGTAGGCCTATGTCTTGTAAACACTTGTCATCGAACCGCATCAAACCTTGAACAATCGCACATATAACCTTTTTTATATTCTTTAAATGTTCTGCATTGAAAATGCCACTGTAGTTGGTATTATCAGTATTTACATAGATGTGAAATGTTTTTGCCCCGGTGTACCTTAGAATCATAAACACTTAAACGGACTGTAGCTTATCTTTTGTTGGGGATAGGTTTATCACGAGGGAAAAGAGTTAATGTCCTTTTCATTTAATAAAAAATTCCTACTCCTAATTTGTGATTCGTTCTGGCTTGTTCACATTTTAACGTTTTATGATGAAGTCATAACCACCTTTATGTAGAGATGGTAGATACGTCCCTTGGCCTTGAGGGGCGTTAGGTGAGGAAGAAACAAGTACAGAGAAACATGGTAAAAAGAAATTTTGAACACTGTGTATGCATAGAATACCTTCAGTTCAGTAGTAGCATTCAATGCACGACAATCTAGTTAACACAGCAAAACGTACAAACAAAAACAATTCATTTACTCTTCAATTCAAAGCTTATCATATTCCAGGCCCTTACCCAGACATGGTGCTGAAGTGGGGGGGGTAACTCTCAGGGGTACAAGATATTTTAGGGGCGAGATATGCTAAAATACAATACGCCAACAGCACAAAATTTTTCTTGGAGCTCAAACTTTTTCACTGCTACAACCCTTAGCTAGGAGCCGATCGTGTTCGTATTCATCTTTACAGCTAATTAAAGCGAAAGACGCTTATCTGTGTGATATTAACATTATCAAACAAAGAAAGATTTTCACTGACCATAGTAATCAACAGACACAGTTTGGTTGTGCTCTCTTCCCCCCATCGGCACTTAAGCGAATAAACTAATGTTGTTTAGCTTTTGTTTAGACGAGATATCTGAACACTAGTCTTTTTACCTGTCAGCACGGTTTCTCTCTAAATTAGTGAAAACCAGGGGTGGTGCCAGGTTGGCGGCAGGGGCCTTCCCCACGTCGGGGAGGTTTCCTCACGTCGGGGATATTTTAGAATTCCGTCGGGTGCTCTTATGGGTATGATGAGCATGTTTCTCCAACGGCAACCAGTCGTCCCAGCAGATTGCTTGATTTTGTACCAAGGAAGGCAGACACTTAAATAGGTTCTCGAATTTTCTTCAATAAAAACTCAACATTTTCAGTTTTTTCATAAAAACTCCAAGTTGTCACATAATTTCCAACAAATAGAAAGAAAATCTTCGAATGTGCCACCATTCCGGCAACTGGTGTCCTTTGTCGGGGCGTCGGGTCACTTCCCCCTCGCCGGGGAGTTGACCCCCGTCCAGCAAATTCCGGCGCCACCCCGTAGCTTGTATAAGAAGTACCTCGTGCAACATAAACGATTACAACCTAAATGCGAATTGTATGTTTGAATATCCCCTAATCTGTGCTAGAACTGCAAAAGATGGATAACCTCACACTGTAAATCACTTGGGTCAATTTGACCCAAAATTGGATCAGGAGGGAACTGACTAAATTCATTGGGTCAATTAATGACCCAAATTAGAGTTCTTTGACCAAAATTGAGTCAAAATTTGATCCGAAATGTTGGTTCAGTTCCCTTGTGATCCAAGTGTTTTAGAGAGTACACTTTCCACCTTTCATTAAATCCTTGACGTTTAAAAAACTGTCTTTGGTTGTCTTTTCAAAAATAGAAAACTTGCTTGTTATTTTCCTGAAAATTTGCAGAAAAAATAGTTGAAGGTCTTACCAGTAAAGAAATCAAATATGGCGAGATCAATAATGTCGAGGAGTCGTCTGCCTTTCTTGAAGATTTCTTTTCTCATGACTACACGTTTACAGTAATGGGGATCATCTTGCCATCTGATGACGTAAGAGAAAGACCATGCATTGCTTTATTTCTGTGTCAACATCATACTCAAAGAAGTGTTCTACCAAAAACACTTCATGAGGGGCGGAAGCTGCTTGCCATAAAATTTCCGTAATTGGTTTAGGTTCGAAGCCAAGGGGAAGGGGGAGGGGCCATCTTAAAAATTTAACCTAGAAAATTAACAATTACCATTTGCTTATTGTATTTTCTCATAGCTCTTTCCACTAAAATTACTTCGCATCTCCAAGCTATCTTAGCTTTCTTCCCCACCCCCAGTCCCACAGTACCTTGCCTGGCTACGGGCCTGAATTGGCAAATAATAAGAAAATTAATTTGCCCTGAAAAACATTATACCCTGGCATGTACAATCTTCAGACGCCACAAGACAGACCGGATTTAGTACTTAATTCAATACAGGCTCATAGCCAGATTTGGTTCTGGGAGAGGTGGGTATTCCAGGAATAATGGGAAAACTATTTGGCATGGGTGGGTACAAATCGCCCGTAAATAACATTTTGAAAGACAACTTTATAATGTTGCACTTCTTTTTACAACTCAAAAGTGATCCATATATTAGAAGCCATACATATCGGATTTTTCATAAGAAACAGATGATTTAGGGCATTGTAGTTTGGCTCTTGCGTCGTGTGGGCTAAAGCCTCACTCGCAGTGGCTACGCGTGTCATGGGGGTTAATCTCCCAATCGCCGTGGCTACGCGTGTCATGGGGGTTAATCTCCCAATCGCCGTGGCTACGCGCCTGCATGGTGGTGCGCTACCTGTAGGAGTACTTACTCTACTCTTTCTCGTTTACTGTAAGATCTTTTAAATGGATGTACCCAATGCTTCTTCATGGCCTTAAATTGGGTGGGAAGAAATGCCCCGACACTGGCCTCAACCATGTCTGGGTTACCACAGACAGGCTCGCGAGATATACCACAGTACTGACTACAATCAGTCATGAAACAAAGGTTATTGGCTGTGAAAGAGAAATAAAGAATGACAGTTTAAGTATAGAGTGTAGCAGATTATTGTTACTAATTGTTGTAAATATAGAACATATTTGACCAAACAAAGAAAAGTACCGCTTCCTCTAGTACGTAATGTTCAAGACTCAGGTTCTAGAGACACAATATAAGATTTTTGCAAATGCGCCCTCTAAATACCCTTTTAAGTTTTGTCGTCTTTATACTCGAGCTTGCACAGTTCAGGTTTCAAGCGCCCTCATTCGGAAGGTATGATAAATTTCAATTTACTAACGTGTTCATCAAGACTTCTGTACCTCATATAGAATCCATACACATGTGGAAGCCAACAGGTAGTGGAAGGGGAAGGTGAATGTCCCTCACTTCTCAAAGTGGAGGGGGAGGGGGTATCATATCATTTGTCCCACCTTTTCCAGAACCCTTGTGAACACATTACCACATGTTTGACTATGGCTGACAGGAGTCGATTCCCGCCAAGATTCCCGGGTAATGTTAAAAGAGGACAACAAAGGGACTAAAATAGTAATGTTTCCAAGAAAAATACGAACTTACTCGACACCGAAATACATTAATTATAATCACAACAGAAAACTACAAGGGAGTCATTGCCATATTGGTATGGGCAGTGCCCATATGTTAATCAAGATTAGAAATTGAGGCTGGAGACACATTACGACAAAATCACACTACAAAATTACATTAAATTAATGTTTTGTTTCAACAAATTTGTTGGTGCAGTAGTCACGGATGTCATGTATAGGTCACCGTCTCGTTGCCGAACGGACTCATGCTTACCACAGTTGAACCATAGCTATACAGCTAACATAGCGTACCCTTCGATTATTTCGTATCACAAAAAATACGACACAAGAGTAAAAACGGGTATAAGTTTATGCCTACGAGCCAGTTATTGAAAAAATCCACGTTCTTAAAGTTAAATTACTTTTAATTGAAAAGGAGAAAAAGCAGCATTTATAACTTGCAACAGATCTTTTTAACCATTAGCAAGAAATATGGAAATTAGGGCAAAGGTTAAACGCCCCATGTGCATATTGTATATCTTATATACGAAGAAACACTTATATAAGTCTAAAAGTAAGAAACATTGCTGGGGAAGAGAGAATAACTCACCAGGTGAATAAAAGAATTTCTTGCGTAAATCCCTATCTGCACGTGCTCTTAGTTCAGAAGACAGATTGAAAATTCGGCCGGTAACCGGTGGAACTCTCCTAAAATCTAATATTCTGAAAATGGTAAACGGTGTGAAACAAAAACGATATACCGTATAAGAATCTCGATTTGAATACTAACGACTTTTAGAGAAATGATTTTTTACTATTACGCAGCACTTTATGTGGGTATCTGCTACATTACTATGTATTGACAGGTACGTGTGCTTACCCACGTGGGCTCATCTATAATAAGTTAAAAGACTACACGAGCAAAGTTTTGACAGCATAGAAATTTTACCTGGACCTAAACTTTTTGCTATAAAGAGGAGGAAAAATCTCGTTTCAACAATATGGAAGAAAGACGAGAAAAATAATTAGAATAATGCAAATAACCGGAACTTCATGTCCTATTTGGTTGTCAAATATCGCCATTTTTAATCATTTCAAAGAAGACGCCATTTTCCCAACCGCGTGACTCGTAGCAAGTCTGATTTGACTTTCCAGGCTACTAACATCTTTTTGAATTTTGTGTCACTTTTTTGGAAAAACTACTAACATCTTTTTGAATTTTGTGTCACATTTTTGGAAAAAAATTGTGCCGTCGGGAGGTTTCAAAGATTCGGGGACTGAAACATTAAAATTCTGATCTTTTGAATTTTTAAGGTTACAATGGGTTTTTTTAATACAAAAATCCTTCGACCTGAAAATTGGGACTCCCCTCTTCAGCTCCGGTCCTGGTTCCGACGTCTATGGAGAATAGAATATCTTTGTTGTTATTTGAAACCAAATTTGCAATAATCAGTCTATTTACTCCTAAAATCATTTTTTCTGAATATTGTTTGTCCTCAAAAAAATGGAATCAATTTTGACGGGAGGCAATACATATAAATAGAATTGAGACAGTGACATAAAAATCGATATGATATAAGTGCACTCGTTCTTGCGATTGATGAAAACAAAAGAAGGTATAGCGGTACGGTCTCAATAAGTATATACGGAGTAACTTTCCACGGAGTACTCGCAAAGATCTCTTAAGTCATTATGGGTTCACAACGTGAAATCTTTTCTACTCATTTGTGTTCTTTTATATTGAGTTCAGAATTTTTCTCTTTTTTTGTGGTATAAATTTTCACCTGAGACCTAAACCTCTCCATCTTTTTAACCCCGAGGGGAAGCTCCCTACCCAGAGACAGAGTGTATAATATGTATACTGTGCAGTGACACGTTCCGGCGGGGTAGAGTGTGTAATATGTGCACCAGGGTTAGATACACTTCTTTTAATTTACATTCCTCTAATGTACAGGAGGACCATCACGAACAGTCGAAGTGAATTAATTTCATCTAAGCTATACGTACCTATCTAAATGAAATGATGCTATCTCTGCGGTGTGTCTCTCAATGTCTGCGAAATAGTAATGATCAGGAAGGGTCTCGTAATCTCGAGGCACCCTGGGAGGGAATAAAGGAACAAAATTATAACAAATTTAGTCAAACTTACAAACAAACTGACCGACCAGACCTACCTTATCTGACTAAAGTAAGAACCAGCCAGTGGTCAATTGTCCTCAAAATGTTCATTTTTTTTATTTTAAGTACCAAGACTATTAAATCTAGTGTCAACTTTCTGATTAAATAACGAAAAAGTGAACAGTAGTACACAATATTTTACCGATGTTGTAGCAATGTAGTGTGCAATCAAAACACTGTGCATGCTGTGTAATATGAGCTGCTCTGCATCTTTTGAATTTTGTAACTCTGGTGTCAATCATAGAGTAGTCACCAACTGAGACTTTTGCTTACCACCAAGTAAAGATCATAGGCCTACTTGGGGTAATGCAAACCCCCTTTAAGGAGGGGCGAGATATACTAAAATGCATGACGACTATATTAATTTTGAATTTTAAAGTTTTTAGGGAACACCGCACCCCTGAACCCTCCCCCTTGGCCATGGGCTTGAGTGGGGCATTTCAGTAAATTAAATTTGTTCTATTTGAAGGATTTTTGTCTACAATATTTTTTTCTTGTCATGAATACTTTTGCCGCAGAAACGAGAGAGAGATGTGAGAACAGATCTTACAAGTAGTCAATGCTCTCTGAAACAGTTTTAAGGGATAATACATTTCTTCAAATACTCTTTGTTCCTCTTTAAAAACATGTATGGATTGTAAACGCAATAGTCATATTCCAGGAAGACGTTATGTGTTAAAAAGCGCTTAGTTGCTAAACATGTAAAGTTTAATTGCTAAACACATTTAGAGAATAAACGCGTTTACAAAGTAGGGGAAAAAAAGTGTCCAGTTCCAAACAAGATTTTACAGAGTGTGTTAAACTGAAGTATTTACCAGCCTACAAAACAATAAATACGGGAGTGTGGGGGTGTGACATCTCCCAGTGAAAACCGAAAGTCGGTCTCTGAGCACCAAAAAGCCGGTCTCAAATCCAGTTCAGTATGCATTTGTAACAATAGACCAGACATGAACAACATTTGATACCTTACTCAAATTGAAATTCAGGCAGAGATGAAGTAAAAGTGAAAAGATTGCAAGAATTTTCTACGGAGTTCCCGAACTTTTGATCAAATGCCCGAAAAATGTGCAAAAATTTTCGCGCGCATATCGTGGTTTATTTTATGCACCTGGACTGCAACGAATTTCGGGCAACTTTTTGAGGTGTGGGCAAAACTTTTTCTGCCCCCAAATTGGAAGAGTCCCGTACGCCTATGATGATTATTACCGTCCTGTAAATTGCATTGGTATAGCCAGAGGGGCAAGGGGGCCATGACCCCCAATCGAATTCTAAAAAAAAATATTTAAAAATTTTTTTGTAATGGAATAAAATAATTGATTTCAAATGATGCTAAATGTTGTACCAGATTGCATCTGACGGTACTTAAATATTCAAAAATTTCTCAAAGGGGAGGGGGACACCACCTCCCCTTAGACTACTACCCCACACCGGCCCGGCAGTTGGCCTCCTCCAAACAAAAATCTTAGCTACGCCAGAGATAAATTGTAATAACCTAGGAAATTCGGATCGTACAATGATATCAATAGGAGTTGGTCTACAAGAAATATAGTTGGTCCCAAAATAGTTCACACCCCCTGCAAATTCATGTATATAGGCCTTTTGTTTAATTTGTCCACATATGGAGGTAGTCATTCAGTATTATTGGGCTTAACTCAAGTGAGTACAGTCAAGGGCAGGGCAAAGATTGTCACCCCTAAAACAAGCCCGAATAGTTTGTAGAACAAACTTTACTATTGTTGTAACATACCTTAAATTAAATATCTCGTCCATGAAAATATCTCGTGCATGGAAGCTTTTTCGCCCATTTCACAGCTTGATCAGCCACTGGCCTGGCTTCGCTTCTTTTCAGCCCTATGCAATGACGTTACGCTGACGTCTGTTAGACGACAAACAATGAAGTTAATAGCTAGATATACATACATGACTGCACACTACCCGCGATGTAACCTTCACACGCGCACATGAGTAAAAATTGGCTGTTTGCATTTGTACTGGTGTAAATTGCAATGCTACGTGCGTTAGAGCTATTCCTATGCGCGATCATTGTCAGCAACCTGTTTCAAGTTACACTGTTCCAATTTAACCTTGAATCGGAAAACACATTTGTGTTATCCTCAATCTATGACAATGTTTTGTTACCTAAATATTTAATTTATTTTGAATACCTCCTTGGTTTACATAAAACGTGAAAAGGAAATATTTATGTTTACAAAAGGAAAAACATTTGCATAGGATATTGGAGACGGTTTGTAATATTTATATGATTTTTAACATAATGTTGCAAGATAGATTGTTTCTTAGATCTTTTCATGTAACTTTTATTTTGGTGTATAATATTGTTTAGATGTAGGTATAAAATATTTTGGTCTTTCAGGCCTGAATCTTCTAGCCATTCGAGAATTGTTCCTTTACCCCAAGATGTAGGCATAGTCAGTCATCCGTAGTATGTTCTTTTCAGCCAGTCAAGAACGAGGCAACCCTTTGACAGACCCTTGATGTAGAGGTCTGAGGGTCGAGAGGATGGGCAGTTCAGTTTGTGACCTTTAGGGGACGTAGCTCCTTTGGCCCGAGCAGAGCTCCTTCGGGAGTATTGTTTGGTTTCGCCCCTTGGTTATTCGTCGGGGAGTTGAGGGGACTTTGGAAAAAGTAATAGTGAGTAGGGGAGCGCAGGGGTTCTAAAAATATAAAAGTATGAGTAAAGGATATATATATATATAAATATATATATATATATATATCACGGAAGGAGAGGAAAAGTCGGAAAATAGTTATAACTATAAACATTGATATTTGGAATAAATTACTAGCCTTTTTCATTTTTTAATGCTTTTCGCTCACGTGAGGGCCTTACTCTCATTAACTAATTAATATGTGTGCCTTACCTCCATGGCTTCATAATGGCTGAACCTCCGTTTAGGAAGCTTAGAAACAGTTTGACTTGAGTTCCACCATGTTTCTCTCCTATTAAGCGAAAAGTAGATAAAACAATAAAAGACAAGAAAAATGGTAAAAGACAACTGTTTTCATCAAAATTTGATTAACCGTATGGTCGGCTTGTATGCGTTCGGTCTACCCCTCTCGCCGAAAATCAATCGTACAGGCTTTTGGGTTAGCCATTTAGTGTGTAGATAGGGGTGGGAGAAGGCAAATGTCATGTGCCTGTGCTATGTGTTTACGCAAAGGCAGGTAGAAGAGATACATTGATACACTTCCACCTTACAGTATATTATAAGAACTCAATTAAAACTTTTTCAAAGCTGTATTTTTTCGAACAGGCTGTTTGAATTTCGACCTAACTCTGTCGGCATAACCTTTCAGCATTTCATAGAATGGCTAAGGGGTCTAAGGGGAGGGGTGTCCCCCTCGTGCAATATATTAGGCAAATTTTAAAGAATACTACGGCAAACTTTTGGAATTTTTACGGAGGAAACAAGTAAAGACTTTTCGTCCTTAATCTGAGGAAGGGGAGGGGAGTAAGTATACTTCCTTCCCATCACATATTTGACTGGGGAGCTTTATCCCTCTAAAGTCTCCAGATTAAATTCTTGAAACAGCTTAAGTTACGAAAAAAAATCAAAAAGAAAGTAAGCTGTGTTGTACCTTCGAAGTTTCATAAATTCCTTCATAATTTGTTCATAGTTTATTTAGCCTACAGTGAATTAATTTCATCAGTTTGTAATATAGCATAGCTTTGAAGATAATAGCTTATCAATGCCAATGGTTTTTGTTTTTATTCCTCTTAGAGATACTGGCTAATTCTTTACTATCTGACATGTTTTGATGTGGCGAAGCCATAATGCGACCGATAGAATATGTAGTCCCGACGACGGTCAGTCGCTCCGACGGTTTTCTTGATCTTGCTCTAAATTTGGGCATATTTGTCGATAAAACCCAAAATTTCTAATTTTCCTCACCAAAACTATAATTTTTAAAATCTTTTTAATAAAAACCTTAAATTTTCACACTTTCTTTCAACAGAAACCTTAAGTTTTCCGCTTTCAACATCCCTTCGGCAAACAGTCAAGGGCGTGGATCGATTTCCAAGAGTGGGGGGGGGGGGGCTTTTCACCATTTGTGAATCGCTGTCCTGGGGGAGGGGGACACCCTTTGGAAAATTTTTGCTCACGTAAGGTGGGCTAGATGCAAAATGGTGCTACATTTGATACTAAATTCGAATTAAATATATCACCAAGAATTTCTACTTTTTTAGGAAGATTTTTTTTTTATTTAGTACTTGCTTTTACTCAGTCCTTGGGGTAAATCAGAACTACACTTCGTGAAGTAAGTGAACAGTAAATTGTTATAGACTTTCGACCATTTACGAATCGCTGTCCTGGGGGAGGGGTCTGAGGGGAGCGTGTCCCCTCCCCTTTGAAGAAAAAGTGAAATTGGAAGGTGTCTATACGGCGAATGGTGCCATATTTGGGTGAAATTTAGCTTTTAATATGTAGTGTCAATTCGTAATCACAGTTTTAGTTTTCATCAT
>WURT03084146.1:0-12953 GCA_009936505.3 Holothuria glaberrima | reverse complement strand
TCAATAGAGCAGAAAAGTAAACACAGATTAACTCAGAGGTGCTAACTCAGAGACCATCGGTGGTTTGCACCTCATGAAAAAGTCCAATTTGTAAATAACCACGTAACAATACTCTGTTCCTAGCATGGGCGGCAATCCTGGGGGGATGGGGGGAATATATCCCCTCATGAAACTGGATGGGGGAAGCTGTACATTATATCCCCCCCCCCCCCCATGAAATCAACCAGGCAGATCCGGAAATCAGAAAACTTTACCTTTTTCTAGACTTTTTACGATAGGCCTATTTATTTTTTTAGGAAATACTTCCGACAGTTGTCAGAGTATCACCTTGCAAAACCTGGAAAGAGCCATTTCTAGTGGTCTGGGGTTTATTTGGCAAAATTTTCTACGTACAGCGCCAACTGATCGTGGCGCTCCACTTTGATAATGCCAAGGACTAGATCCGGAAATCAGAACACTTTACCTTTTTCTAGACTTTTTCCAGTAGGTCTTTTTTAGGAAATACTTCTGACAGTTGTTCTAGTATCACATTACAAGGCCTGAAAAGGGCCATTTCCAGTGATCTGGGGGTATCTTTGGCTAAAATTTTCTATGCTCCAAGTCAACTGATCTTGGAGCTCCGCTTAGATGGTATACAACTGACTAGATCCGGAAGTCAGACCACTTAACCTTTTTCTAGATTTTTTTACAATATGCCTGTTTTTTAGGAAATACTTGTTGTCCTAGTATCACATTACAGAGCCTGAAAAGGTCCATTTCCGGTGATCTGGGGGTATTTTTGACCAAAATTTTCTTTGTATGCTCAGCGCCAACTGATGGTGGCACTCTGCTTAGATAGTGTCACTGACAATATATCCCCCCACTTTCAAAGACGGATCACCGCCCTGGGTTCCTAGCTCAAGTTATCTCATTTTTAAAGATGTTTAATACTTTTGTCACAAAGTACCTCCAGTTCTCATCAAAGTCACAGAATTTTATGTAAAGTGGGCAAATTGCCCCAGATTCCTTTTGTTTTTCTTTATCACTTAATGTCGTGTTAATCTTTGAAATTTGATACTGTTCGAATGTTTCAATATCTTTCCGTGTGGATCCAGCATAAAACTACACCGTATGAAGGTATACCAAACAAAGTTGTTGAATATTCCTCCCAGTGATGTCCATAGAGAAATACAATGCTATATTCAATTAATGTGCTGTGATGACGTAATGGACTACCCATATTGCACTATTTCTCTAGAAAAATTACAGTTGTTTGAACATTAGATAATTCAAATGCTGAATGCTATTGAGATGCCATTTTCACTTCCTAGAATAGGAAAACTCTGCTTTTTTGAAATCATTAAATTTAGTACCTGGAAAACCCCTTTAAGCATAAAATATCCTAATGAAATCTGTTAAATTGTTTTAACACTTGTCAATGTTCTCAAAGTACACCTCTTCAAAGTTTGACTGTTTCTGAGGTACCTCAAACAGCTAAGTATATGCAAGTATTATGACATGAGGTCTTGTACAGTGTTGTTTCATTTATAAACCCTTTAATCATTACCTGTCATCTGCTCTGCAGTTTGATGTAAGATGTGGACATTTCTTTAGCAGAGAGCTTTCATTTCCAAAAATAACCCCCTCGGAAATATCAATATTACAACTATCCTTGAAATAAGATTGAACCAACAAGGATATTGAAGGAATTATTTATGAGACCTTCCCTTCACATTGCAGATTGACATGGTTGTCTAATGTTTATTCATGGTAAGGGCACAACACAAAACTTGTCTGATAAAATTGTGAAATTGGATAGATTTTGATGGGAGTTGTGACAATCTTCGAGTCCACATTTTCAATGCTTTATACATCAGATAAACAGGAATGACATTGTCCTTTTCATAGACCTAACACAATGTTTGGCAGGATTGACAGTTTCGTATTGTGGATATCCTGAGGAGATTGTAGATGAGAGGTCATGTATCATAACACATTGATGTACTGTTTACATTCATCAATTCATGCAGTCCCTCCAGGAGCTTTTCTTTCAACCGTCTGTAGTCTTCCTAGTCAAAGTAGTTAGACATTGGTATTATCATTATTAGAGCTGTGCTTTGTTTGCTTGCTGTAATGTAGCCTAGTATACATTGCTTAAAGGGCATGTCCACGCACATGAAAGTTTCTTTGGATGACCAACTGGACAAATT
The DNA here is from genome assembly GCA_009936505.3 of Holothuria glaberrima. Taxonomy (NCBI): domain Eukaryota; kingdom Metazoa; phylum Echinodermata; class Holothuroidea; order Aspidochirotida; family Holothuriidae; genus Holothuria; species Holothuria glaberrima. Next base: position 10,764 of record WURT03084146.1, on the reverse strand, counting down.
TTATTGCAAGTACCTCCAGTGCCACATGGTAGAGAGTGTCACCATTGTCCAGATTATTTATTTGCTTTGAGGGGGTTGGGGAGGTGGAGGGAGTGGCAGAGGTTGTGTTAATATTTGAACCATTTTAAAAATGGGACAAATCCCATTCAATGCAGCAAATAATGATCATGCCTGCCCTTTAAAAGTATGTTGTATACATGAATCAGTTTCATCATGTTAGTATGGGTTACAGAAAATCCAAGCACTTGCATCTTTGCATAGAATTGTCACTGTCATCCATTGAAGTGAAAAGTATTTTGAAGATTGCAGCAGGTAGCAATTGTTAATTAGCATGTGAGAGACAAATTCAAGTTTATTGTGAAACTTTGACAACTGGAACATCAAAACAAATTTTAGAATTAGCACTTCTGTGATTATCTTATCTGTGGAGATTTTGTGACCATCATTATTCCTTTTTTATGGTACCACAGTTATCCTTGCTCCCATTCTGTCATTGAAGATCAAACTTGTTGACATCACATGGTACTTCTTAAGCTGGAAAATAACTTTGTTTTTGGCGAACATTGTTTACATAGCAACCATCACAAATGCTGAAACCAGGTGCAGGTGGGACTGACACAGCCTCTGAAGGGGAAAGCCAGCCTCCACAGAACCTTGAGGGTATGCAGTATGACGAAGCACGTACATACATCATGCTTGAGTTTGAGTTGGAGAAGCCAGTAGTACCAAAGAAACCTCCAGAGGAGCTTGCAAGCAGGTGCAGTAATGATTTGAAAATACTTATATCTTATACATGATTTTGAAGTATTTTATAAGATTTGAAATATTTTTGAAATCTGCAAATTACTAGTGGTTATTTTCATGTGCAGGTATATAGACTTACTGGCCAACCTTGGTAGTAGTTTCAACAGTGAATTTTTTTCGGAAAGGCAAGGTCATTTCATACTTTTTGTAATTAGCTCGACATTTTGTGTGGGTTCTGTGGACACAGTGGAATTAAAGTCAGGGATGTCCTATGCATGGATTTAAAAGCTGCATTGAATACTTTTTCCTTTCAAGGCATGTTGACAGATCACTTAATGGTTAACACTTTTAAGTCATTTCTTATTTAAGGTTTATCTTCTTTTCTAATTTTGTTGCATTTTGTGCCTATGTAACTCTTTATTATAGGGGGAATGCTTGTACTACCCACCACTTTTTCAGTTCTCTACCACTTTGAATGTGGAAAAACTCAGACTTTATGTAAATGGGAGTTCATACCATCTAAATTATTTTAATTATCAACAATTGTTTGTCAAAACTTTGGCCAGATGAAATTTATTTTGCAGATAATAAAATATACCCAATTGAAAGGTAAATCTCATTGCCATGTTCTCTGGGTAATCTCTTGGACTTTGCTACATATGTATTTGCTTGTGGCTAGATTGTAATTCACTGCAAAAATATTTCTAGTTTATCATTTATTTTACTCAGTATTTGTGCAATAGCTATAATGAAAATGTATGTTACGGGTGAAGCTATCATGACCTATGATGGCTAACATCCATTAAGTGCGACACAAATGATGTGTATAGAAATCTGCAAAACAAATTTTAAGTTACAGTAATTCATTGTAAGAAAAGATCATGTAAATTTCTTCTTGAAGTTGGTCACAATACATTTAAATTTTCTTTGAAACTAGTTAAAATCTGTGACTGCATTAATACAGGTATAAACTTTGGGGTTCCTTACTAGTAGATCTTGTATTACTAATGTACTTAGCATTCTTGAGGATGTATCTTTATGTCTTGATACTGGTCACAGTGCTGATGTCATTCACCTGTATTTTCAAAAAGTATTCGATAAAGTTACATCAGGGGGAAATTATGGTAAGACTGCATATGTTAAATATTAAGATTAGATGTGCCTGCTGACTGGATCAATTCATGGCTTCATGGTAGATTTCAAAGAGTTGGTATTATAATACCAACTCTCTGAAATCTACCATGAATCCATGAATTGATCCGGTCAGCTGGCATGATAATGTGTTGAAGTGGAAGGAAGCCACAAGTACAGTACCCTAGGGTTCTTTTCTTGGCCAAATTATTTTCTAAAATTTATCAATGATATTGATAGCTCTCACATCTGGTATAAGTTTGCTGATGATACTAAGCTCAATAGGAATGTTAGTGATGAGGAAAGATGCTTCACTGCTGCAAAGGGCTTGGAAAGGTTATTTGACAAATGTCTTCCAATGCAGCTTAGTGTAGATTTTTTTCATTTTGGTCCTATAAAATTCAGGCTCAGGCTTGGAGTCACTTCTTGGAAAAGGACAAGTTTCTTTAAGAGCAAGTTCAGAGGAGGACCACTTGACTTGAACCTGAAATTAGTATTCTTCCCTATTATGATAGACTTAAGCATAGGGTAGAACAGATACTACCACTGTTGAGTGATTTTTGGCCACTGAGAAGTATATAGATTTTTCTACAAGGTGTAGCTATTAAAGTGTGGAAAGGGTTATTTTCATTCTCGACCAATTTAAGTTAATATCAAAATTTCAAACAAACTTAAGAAATTGTACACTATTATCACTGTAGAAAAGAAGTGAGGCATGGCAATTCCAGTCATAGTTGAGTCATTTCTAGAGTTTCAGCAAGGATTCAGGGTCCCTAACTGATCCAATAAGTAACTCACTTAAGCTTCATCGTACTGATTTTGCTTAACATATTTGTTCTCAGAGTGGCAGAGTACATTCCCCCACGTCCACTGTTTCCCAGGCGAACAAATGGGGCTCAGCGGGCTGTAGATGACTATCATCAACAAATCTCTAAAATTGGAAGTTTAGTTCTTGACGAGTTCAGGTAAGTCTGGAGCCATCCTTTTTGGCCATCATTGTATGATGTTACCATCTTGGTACATGGTAGTAGAAATGACAGGTTTTCTATAAATGATTAATAATATGTGGCATAATGTCTGGCACTGCTATGATTAATCGTTAGCATGGTAACATCATAGCTAATTTTAGTAGCACACCATTACACATGAATTTTGCCATATTGTGTGGTCTCCAGGGGCTTACAGAATTCACAGCCATAACAAACTATGGGTTTGGTCTGGCATTAACAATTATCCCAGTATGACTGCTAATATTAGATTTTTAGCTAGAAGAAGACAGAGTTGAGGATTGAATTCCAGACCTATGAAGATGCGTTATGGTGAGAGGGTGAACCCTTTTATTTTTTGTGGGGGTCAAAGGTCATCTGGGGTCATCTGGGGTCAAAGGCCAAAAACCTTGTTAACACTATATCTCAAAGTAGGAAGCTTGGATTGATTTCATAGTTAGTATGTAAATGTATTATGGTGAGAGGATTAATCCTATTGTTTTTTGCGGGGGTCAAAGGTCATCTGGGGTCACTGGGGTCACTGGGGGTCAAACTCTGAAAACCTTGTTTACATGATATCTCAAGTTAGGAAGCTTGGATTGATCTCATACATTGCATGTAGATGTGTTAGGGTGAGAGGAAGAAGCGTATTGTTTTTTGCGGGGGTCAAAGGTCATCTGGGGTCACGGTGTGTCAAACTCTGAAAACCTTGTTTACATGATATCTCAAGTTAGGAAGCTTGGACTGATCTCATACTTTGTATGTAGATGCGTGAGGGTGAGAGGAAGAAGCGTATTGTTTTTTGCGGGGGTCAAAGGTCATGTGGGTCACTGGGGGTCAAAGGCCGAAAACCTTGTTAACACTATATCTCAAAGTAGGAAGCTTGGATTGATTTCATACATAGTATGTAGATGCATTATGGTAAGAGGATGAACCCTATTGTTTTTTTGCGGGGGTCAAAGGTCATCTGGGGTCACTGGGGGTCAAACTCTGAAAACTTTGTTCACATGATATATCAAGTTAGGAAGCTTGGATTGATCTCATATTTAGTATGTAGATGTGCTATGGTAAGAGGAAGAACCCTATTGTTTTTGGTGGTCAACGTTCATCTGGGGTCACCAGGGGTCAAACTCTGAAAACAATGTTAACGTGATATCTCAAGATAGGAAGCTTGGATTAATTTAATACTTAGCATGTTGATGCGTTTTTGGTAAGAGAGAGAACCCTCATGGGTTTTGGTGGAGGTCAAAGGTCATTTGGGATCTGCAAAGATCAAAATGCAAAATTTCCAAAGAATTCCTAAGATCAATTATGAACTCAAAACTGTATTTTTCCAACACAAACACCTTAAGATAGCATTTTACCAGTGACCGAAGGAAATGGGATAACATGGCTTTATTGGGAATAAAACTTATGCATCATCGAAACCTCCCAATGCATTTTTGCATTCTGGTTAAAATCAGTTCTGCCCCCGGACATGTATAAGGCAAGTGAGGAAGTAGGCCGTGGTCGTGAACAGAATGTGTATATTTAAACATATGCTCATGTAACATTACATTATATCGCCCTTACTCAAATCACCTACAACTAAACAGTGCAAAACCCAACCTCTGGCTGACAAGTCATGATTTTACTTTTTTACTTGTTTGCACCTACAGATTATAGCCACTGGGATGCTTATCAGGTTTTATAATTTTTTTATTGATTTTTCAAAATTTAGGCTATAACCTGTAGGTACCACCATCAAGTAAAATCCTGAGTTTTCAACTAGAGGTCAGGTTTTGCACTGCACAGTGGTAGGCGATTTGAGTAAGGGCAATTTCACGTAATGAGGAGGGGTATGGCCATTAAGGGATTTACAAACCGTAACCAAACGCTCTTTCTTTAAACTTAGTAAAAAACTTTTTCCATCCTAGTCTACTAAAAAGGTCTTACAGATCTCTATCATGTGTTGCATCAAGTATTATTCGGGCAGTACTCTTAAGAAGCTTTTCTATTCTGATTATATTACTGCACGTACATGAACTCCATACAAGATTACAATAGTTAAGAAACGGTAAAATATATCCTTTAAAAAACAAAAATTCTTGTTGGCACGTCAATGAATTGCTAAATCCTTCTTAATAATGCTAAACGAGTGCTTACGGTTTTACATACATAGTAAATTTGTTCTTGCCACGTTAAATTCGAATCTATCCTGACCCCCAGTAACTTCCTGCTGTGTGTTCTTTAGTCTGTTGCCATCGAAATAAACATTTAGGGTGTCAGCTTCAGAAAGAGTGTGTTGCTTCTGTTTGGAACATATCAACATGCTTTTTGCTTTGTCCACATATACAACCATTTTGTTATGGTTGCACTATTTATGTATACTTTGTAGGTCCTCGCTTAACTTTATAGATAGTTCTTTAGTACTCTTACCAGAAACATGAAAAGTGGTGTCATCAGCATACATATCAGCTGAACAATGTGAGAGACATTAGTCGACATCATTGCATGATGTAGATGAGGAACAGAAGTGGGCCAATTATTGACCCCTGAGGTACACCACTTACAACTGGCAAAGGGCTAGAATACGTATCATTTAAGTGGACACATTGTTTCCTGTCGGATAAGTAAGACTGAAACCAGTAAATAACTTTCTTGGAACATTGATAAAAGGGTAATTTCTTAAGTAAAATGTCATGGTTTACAAGATCAAATGCCTTTCTTAAGTCTAGAAGTATTGGTCCTATCATTTCACCACTATCAATGACTTTTAACCACTGCTCTATCATCTTCAGTAACGCCGTTTCACATGAGTGCTTTGCTCTGAACCCAGACTGTGCGACTCTGAGAAGTTGATATCTCTCTACACAATCGTAAAAGGCTATGTGTACATGCTTTTCGAGAATTTTTGAAACAATGGGTAGTACAGAGATCGGTCTATAGTTTGTTACGTCTAGTCTTGACCCGCTTTTATAAATAGGCGGGACTTTTGCTAGTTTCCATCGAGTTGGAAAAATACTGTATCTGATAATTAAGTTAAGTATATGGGTAAGACTTGGGACTACATAAGGCGCTCACGATTTAAGAATGTAAGCACTTATTCCATCAATACCTGTTGCTTTCTTCGTGTCAATACTGCTTAAGTACTTGAAAACAAAATTCTTCAGATACGTTCGGGATATAAAAAAAACAACCATTTGGTAATTTGTGTGATAGGTACTGCCTTAGAGAGTCAAGACTGCTGTCATTGACATTATTTTCCCTTGTAAAATACTTCTCGGAGACAGAGGTGAAAAAAGAGTTAAAAGCATTTGCAATGTCATCTACATTACCAATATCTTTCCCTCATTGCTAATTGTGGTTTGTTGCTTCAAAGCTGATACAGGTAAAATACAAAAACTGCAGCAACCTTCGCAATTATGAGACTACAAAAGCAGAATGGGAGCATAGATATTGCAGAATGTTTTGCATGGCTTTGGACCATTCTTAATTAATGTAATTGCACATATGATGTTAAGGTTAGTTAGCCCTGCCAAAAGTGAAATATACTTTTATTCAGTTGTAACTTATAAATCTAGAATGTGGTTGGATGTAAAGATGACATGTGACCCTATATGTGACATGACATTGACTTTGTTTGCTGGTATTGACAAGCTAATTGAAATGTTTATCAAACATAGATTTTCACAAATAAACTTGGAGATTGGAAGCCCCAAACCTGGGGATTTACCATTTGTTCCATTGTACCTGTTCAGCAAACAAATTTCAAATGATGACAAATTTACACCCCAGTCTGAATTTTTTTAAAAATACAACTGTAAATGTTACAGAATAAAAGCATGTTCTTGAATAAACACTGACAGAACAGGATAAAGTTTCTTTTTGAACTGCTTTGAATTTTTAATGCAAACAAAACTAATTTTAACTCAAAGTGAAATTAGCCTGTGAATTTTAAATGGTGCACAATTTTGGAATATTAAATAATAAAAATGTGTGCAAGTGGCAAAGATTTTGAAGATGAAATTTTAAAATATGACCTAGAGATGATACTAAAAACCTAGAAAGCCTCAAACTGATTTGTAAGAGATGGCAGATATGTTATTAAACAGCATAGCTTGAAAATAAACAAATGCTTAAACTGATGAAAGTCATTTTTGAGTGAAATTACATTTGTTCTATTTAGATCATTATTTGATGACCAGATCCAGACAAACCAATTATCAAGCAACAGTGAAGCTATGGAGGATCGTAAAAGGAGGCTCATTTATGAACTTAACACCTCGGGGAAATATTTTGCTTTCAAGGAACAACTTAAGGTAAAATACCTTAATTCTGCAATTATTTCAGTATATTCTACTCTTTTGGCATAAAAGAGCAAAACTAATTTTTCTCAAAATGTTGAATGCTTTTTGATAAATCTAGATGTATGTTACTTATAAAAAGAGCCATGTCACAATTCTGTGTGACACTACTTGCTAACCATTGGTTAAAAGTGTGGTATTCATATCTTAAATTTCACTTTTTCTCACAAATGCACAAATAGTTTACTAGTTTCATAGTTTGATGACAATCCAATTAATATGAACTTTCATCATATCTCAAAATTTTTGGCTGATGCACTGAAATAACTTACCAAGGATTGCAAAGAATGGTAGAGCTGCAATATCTTGTCAAGCTGTGACATCATGCCTTATTCATTCATTCATTAGTATGAGATTAAGTGTATCACAAATAATATGCTGATAATATGCTGATACTACTTCTTAATGAATTTTGTAACTGTTTATGTTCTGTAGAATATTGTTTTGATTCCTTGCAGAAGGCAGGCAAGGAATCTATGTGATGGTGATGTCGTGGGTATGTGTGTGTGTGTGTGTATGTGTGTTTGTGACGCTCCTTGTAATCGCGATATTTCAAGATAGGAATGACCGACACTCTTCATATTTGGCATAGATTTTGCATGTTGAGTGAAGGAACCCTATTGTTTTTGGTGGTGGTCAAAGATCATTTGAGGTCACCAGAGGTCAATGACCGAAAACTTCATAATCCCGATATCTCAAGATAGGAATGACCGACACTTCATATTTAGCATGTAGATTTGTCATGTTGAGAGAAAAAACTATTGCTTTTGGTGGAGGTCAAAGATCATTTAAGGTCACCAGAGGTCAAAGACCGAAAACCTTGTAATCCCAATATCTCGAGGTAGGAATGGCCGACACTTTTCATATTTGGTGTATAGATTTGTAATGTTGTAAGGAAGTACCCTATTGTTTTTGGTGGAGGTCAAAGGTCATCTGAGGTCACTACAGGTTAAAAGCTGAAAACCTTGTGAACACGATATCTTAAGATAGGAATGACCGACATTTTTCATATTTGGTGTATAGGTTTGTTATGTTGAGAGGAAGAACCCTATTGCTTTTAGTGGAGGTCAAAGGTAATTTGAGGTCACTGGGGGTTAAAACTGCAAAAACCTTGTCAATTTCTTGTAAACATGATATCTTGAGATATAGATCACCAACTCTGTTCATATGTGGTATAAAGATTTGTCCTGTAGAGAGGAAGAACCTAGGTCAAAGGTCATCTGGGGTCATGGGGAGTCAAACACTGAAAACCTTGTTAACAAGATATCTCAAGGTAGGAACCTTGGATAGATTCCGTACTTAGTATGTGCATGCCTTATGGTGAGAAGAAGAACCATGCTGTCTTTGGTGGAGATGGAAGGTCATCTGGGGTAACCAGTGGTGAAAGTCTGAGAACCCGCTTTACATGGTTTCTCAATGTAGGAAGCTTGGATAGATTTCATACTTGGTACATTGATGCTTCATGGTTGGCGGAAGACCTGTATGTTTCGTTTTGGGGAGGTCAAAGGTCATATGGGGTCATTAGAGGTCAAAAAGCAAAATTTCGGAAGTGAATTCCCAAGAAAATCTCGAACACTTTCTATGGTAAGGAATCATTAAGCCTTTGGGCTTTCTGGTTTGTTGAACAAATTGTGGCATAGGCCTACATGTTTTAATTTTAAAAATGTGTGTGTATATGGGCAGTGTTGAGTTATCTTAATGAGTGGGTGAAGATAGGCTGCTGTTTGGCATTCGGAGTGGCACTTATAATATGTACCACCCATTTCCTCTTTTTTAGCATTCAGTAGTTAAAATTGTCCGAGAGAAGTACCTGAAGACAAGTACCTTTGAGGATCAAGAGGAATTACAGTTGTTTTTGAGTGAGTTGTATGTGTTCCTTGTGGATCAGATGCATATAGGTCTTGGTAAGGTACTTTCACTTGAAGATGAGACACCAGTGCCCGCTCCTGTTACAACTGATGAACAACTGCGGCATTTTGCTCGGGAGGCTGAGGTCAATGAAAACTTTGAGTTGGCCTCAAAGTACTATCAGGAGGTATGTCTTTTGGGAAAGTGGTGAAGAACTTTAAACATTGTGTCCCTATCACTGAACAGCTATCATTTCAGTCTCCCTTCCCAACCTCCTTTTTATGTTGAACCATATCAGACCCCCCCCCAAAAAAAAATCAATGTCCTTCCACCCATATATTAGATTCGCCAGATCATTTATTGGTGTCTACAGTGGTGATCTGGTAGCTGCAAGAAATGACCAGAACAATGGTATCTGCATTGTGCTTTTGGGTATGTGGATTATCTTGTTGGTGCCATGGGTACATTCAAGGAAACGGGATGTCATCATGGATTGGGAATGGGTGGGAACTTTCCCAGGGTTAAATTCCATTTGGACCATTTGCCAAAAAAACATTCTACTCGAATGGTCTTGAATGGTTTCAAGTGGTTTTTGAATGGTTTTAAATGGTTATGAATGGTGCCAACTGGTCTTAAAAATGCAAATGGTAATCTCAACTGGTTTCATAATTGGTTTCAAATGGTTATAAATGGTTTTGAGTGGAAAACTGACCAAAAAACATTCTAAACCATTTGGAACCTGAATGGTTTCAAATGGTTTCTTTTATATGGAATTTAACTCTGGGTTGCAAAAAGTTTTGCTTTGTAGCTTTACTTCATGACTTTAATAATGGTTTGAAAAGAAGTAAATTTTAGGGGATCACTTTCAATACAAAAGGATTGTCTCACAGAAGCATTTTGCAAACCCCTTCTTGCTTTGGGTTTCAAGTCCCCTTGACCAACTCAAATTTAAAACACCATTCTGGTAAAATATCCTGTGTGATTGAAGATAACTGTGAGTATAGGCCTCCTGTTGGTTGGCAAGTTTTCATGGAAACTTGCTAGAATTGATTATTATGATTCATTTATATTGTGTCATATATTGTTGATGACTACTTTTCTACTTATATTCTGTCCTTTCACACCAGCGTTTAGCCAGAAACAGAAATGATGCCTCAGCTTGGTTTGATTATGGAACATTCAGTTTGCTCATTAATGACATTCAAAAGGTAAGCAAAACAAGAACACAATATTTATATATAATTTATAAAAAAAATTGAGCTGCAGTCCAAATGAATGTGGAATTCAAACTGAAATGAAAGTTAAAATATATTTTGATTGGAATGCCATTGTACTACACGGACCTGTAAGAAAAGCTGGAAACTTTTAAGTAAATGGCTAATCATCAGTCATATAAAATTATAGTCATTATAATCAGTGTAAAACAATATAATTCACAATGTTTACATGTGGGTGTATCAAAGAAATTATCATTCATATTTATCAGCTCATACCAGCATGCTGGTGTGAGCTATTGTAATCATGAAGGGTCACTCTATCTGTCTGTCTGTCTGTCTGTCTGTCTGTCTGTCTATCTAATCTGTTTGTCTGTCTGTCTGTCTGTCTATCTATCCATCTATCCATCCACACTTGTTCAAATGCTCATCCTCCCACATGCTTCAATGGATTTGTTTGAAACTTGGATGCAATGTTCCTTGGGTAGGGGGACA
>WURT03084135.1:0-12953 GCA_009936505.3 Holothuria glaberrima | reverse complement strand
ACATAATAGTTTGTTAGTAAGGCGGTGCTAATAAATTTATTACAAAATTACAAAACTTTAATTTAAAGATAAATTCTGGTAATATTACACACATGACCAAGGAACAGCCATTTCAAGTACAGTAGTACCACGGTTTGATGATATTTTTAAAACTGGTTCCTGTTTTGCAAAAATAGGTTACCTTGAGCCAGTGACAAATTGCATTCATTAGAATCTTCTTGGACTTTTCATACCCAAAATGTTCAATCAAACTAAGCTCAATTCTACAAAATTTCATCCGGAATATACTCTCACTATGCAAATCAAGACAGGGTTTCCAGAATTTCCAGAAATGAATATTTTTTTTATTTTTCACTCCCTCATGATTTTTTTTTTAAATCCCGGGATAATTATTTTGACCTATCCTCTTTTCCTATGAATACACTGTTTGCACATGAGATGAGATATATAACTAACTGGCCATTATTTCTTTTGAGCCAATCATATTCCCTGACTCTTATTTCCTGATTTCAGCCAGTTTTCTTAAAATTCAATAGTTTTCCTGGATCCGGAAAAAGGGGAACCCAATTCGTGGCTGGTAATCCTGGAAGCACTTCAAACATTTACAATCCTTCTAGCTTAAGAAAGTCAGCATGAATGTGCTGCCACCAATTCAATTCACATGAAAATGTGATATATGATATGGTGGTACTTCAGTCAAGAAAGGACTAAAAACATGCAAATTATGGAAAAAGTAAAGTCAGAATCTGATGAGTACATGCAAAGCGACAAAGCTATACCTCTTGGCACTCCTTTGAAGCAGTAATTGTTACATACCATATACCATGATGGTATAGAAGCTACAAATACCCTTGGCCTTGTTTACCCAATCTTCAACATCAAAAACACTATACACACTGAACACTTTAACCCTGAAAACATCATGGTGATATTATCTATTCTCTTTATGTAAAGGCTATATGATCCCTGATCTTTTTGCAAATGTCACACTACACTGGTTTTCCAGTCAAATGTATTTTAGTATTTGAAACTCTGCACATCTGACTTCTATACTGCCACATGTTAGGAACCATTCCTATTGTATATCAGCTGTCCTCACTGGCCAAGTTTTTAGACTGAAATTAATCCAACAATACACAGCATGTTTCAACTCAGACAAGAAACTTGCCCTATCCAGAAAACAACTATCAACTTCCCATATCAATTAGAAAGTTACATATATGCCATATGAATATGATTTGCAGCCCACCTAAAGCCTATTAACAGGTAAGCTTGTACAGCCCTCTACAAAGGTACCATCTACAAAAAACAGCACATTCAAGTACAGAATTAAAATTAAATCTCTAAATATACTTTTATCGACAGTTCATTATGGTACTGTATGGAATATGGATGATATTCGGCTCATTCTGGGAGAGAAGTATGCTGAGCAGCTTCAATTTACATACTCCTTGATGCTTCCCTCTACTATATAAATGGGAGTTGAAGTTGGTTATGCAGGCATGCAACAACCAAGACAGTTGACTCAATACAAATGTACCTAGCTTTATAACACATACAGTAGTACATGGAGTACAGTTTAGGTTTGGAAATAATGGCAAAAATGGCTGGCAAACACTATACTTAAATGCATCACACTTATTTGATGTCAGTTTTACAATTTTTGTAAAAACTTGGGAAAATGATTCTGTGAAATGCTCCTGTGATAATGATATGGTAATAATTTCAGAATCAGTAAAGCTGTATGCACCTAATGGATATATACACAAAAAAGCTACTTGAAAGATGTGAAAAAGCGAGGTTAAGTCTAGAGGTATGTCAATACAGAGAGAAAACAATATACTGTAGAGATTGCAAAATGAATCTCACTGGTCAAATACCTATTTTCATATCTAATTCAGTCTCTGATGAAAAATTTTGAAATTTGTTTACTTAATTTCGAACTTGAATGAGTCCATTGGGCAATAATTTGTGATGTCCTTCATACACAGTTCTTCTTGTATTGAATGCTGTTTATTTTGATGTTTTCATGACCTTTTAGAAATACCTGTACTTTCATATTGCATAGCATGCTGAGAGTATTAGGCTCACATATACTGTAATCAAATCACTCTATACCAATATACAGTGACAGTGGTAGCATTTTTGAAGCAATGATAAAGAGGCTTTAGGGAAAACAAAAACAAATATGGAAACCTCAGAAGGGCAAGAGAGACATAAAAAATTGTTGCATAATCTACCATTCCAAATTTTCTGAATAGCTCTAGTATTTTAATATCAGAATGCAACAATTATGTTTAAGTGAGTTAGACCAAAATGGCTCAATATTTTTTATCCTTTGAAACATGTCTTTGTAATCTTAGACTTTCAATACTTGTTGATACACTCTCCTTTTTCCAGTTCCCTCGACTCAATGGGCAAGAGCTGATCCCAAAGGGAGAACACCAAACGTTTACTTCTGAAGGATTTCTGCTCCCTGAAGGAGCTATGTCCCCAAGGGACAACTTAGACTGAACATGACCAACCTCACACCCTTCAGACCTCTACATCAAGGGTCTGTCCATTCTAATCTGGTGTGGTCCCATTCTAGACTCGCTGAAAAGAACAGATACCACACACGACCTTAGCCAAAAGGACGAGAAGGGATCACGGATATACTCCTCTGCCAGGTAAGTATGGTACACTGTTAATACACTCTTAAGATGTTAGTAACACTGTGTAGTAGTTGAGTTCATGATGGTACTTAAGTCACGGTGACAAAACTAAGTATATACAGGTATGCTAAAATTAAGAGAAGAATGTGTACTCTGCAAATTAGATGAAAAAATACCGAACAAAAATGAAGTACGGAGATGCACACGCAGTATGCAGTGCTTAGCAAGATTTTCAGAAATGCCTACATATATACAAAATGAGCCATTCCTGATCAAGATGAAAAAAGCTTTGGGTACAGTTTGCAAAAGATTACAAATATAATTAAGATGAAATATGTAAATATTGCAATTAACATAATGAAGAATTATAAAATGACAAAATGATATAAATAAAATACAAAACAAATGTAAAGAAAATATACCTCTTGATAGCTAGCACAGCATGCTGAGATGGTAATTTCTGGCATTTTCGGCAGGTAAAAGTCGACAGTTTAACGAGTGAAGACATTCTTCATTTCCACCCATTAAGGGCATGCAAGGAGTTCGGGGGGGGGGGTTTCAAAAGTTGACTCAATCAAAATGTTAAATGTTACCAAAAAGCCAATTTGGCCATATGCAATATCCTTGTAAGAAAAATAACTTTTATAACAGTTTAAAGAAAATCGAAGAATTGACAAACTGCAAGTGCAAAAGACAGCTAGAATAAATAAAGTTAAAATTTTTGTCAAGTAATGAAATATTAAAACCAACATTCAAAACAGGAATTATTTCGAAGAGACAACAAAGAGACAGTAATCAGAGTCAATAATAATTTCTCCAGGTTTGAAAAGCTCAATACATCAAGCGACACATAGTTAACAGAGCAAAATTAGTATGGTGCTTTATAGAAACAAGAATGTTTATTCAACCATAAACTAAATAGTTTTTTAAGTAATTCTGATATATTGCTATAACATCATATTTTAGGTACAACTAACTAATGAATACCTGTAAATGAAAGTTTTTATAATAAAAACTTTCTGATAATTTTACTTTGGTAGGGTGTAATTGCTATGACATACATAAAACACTTTAAAAAAATACTTCATGTGTAGGATTTGTACTTTACTTCGAAAAAATATAAACAGAAAAAGAACTCAAGTCACAGACAAAAAATTGTGTAAAAAGCCAACACAAACACTGGCATGCATGAAACAGGACATGGGGGTCTAAGATAGCTGGCTGAGGAATCATCAAATGGAGGTATTCTCTGTGGTAAACTATAAGAAAAAACAAATGCCCTTTAGGACAACTTGATCACTTTTAGTTTTCACAAAGTGTTGATTAAAACTTAAGATACACAACATTTAAGCAAAGTGTATGAATGCTAAGGAGAAGGCCTGACTGGACTTTCAAACTGCATCTGAATGTAAGGAAAAGGTTAAACTTAGTTACTAATCCACATATCCTCTAGTTTTCATTGTCAAGTTGTGGCCACAGCCATGAAGAATATGACTTTAAGCTTCCCTGACACATTATAAGTGCATTACCCAAAATATCATCTTTCTTTGAAAATTCTGTTTCTTTTTTTAGTCCAATAAGATAATTCTATTTCTGCTCAAGTTGCACATAACTGTGTTGTTTTCATTTCATTCCTCCAAATTTTTAACTTCACATTTACAGAACTAAACTTCTGTATGGCATTCAAGGTTTTTAGAGAAATATATAAACTGAAAAGAGTAAAAGGGGACATCAGCTACTCCCAAAATTTAGAAACAAGAAAATGAAATCAATCTGGAAATTATATAGAAGAATATAAAGGTCATGATGCCTTTTCAAAGGGTATCAAGGGAGGTGAAGTCTAAAGTGCCTTCAAAGCTATGGTCTCTACTGTATCACACCCCACATATTATTACAGAATAAGAAACAATTTAAACATCATTAAACTTTGGACTGTAATAAAGAAAGCAAACAGTACTTTGCATACCAATTTACATATATTTATTTGTCAACAAACTAAAATTTTCAAAACATTGGTATCAAAACTTTCCACCTTAAGAATACTAATTAATAAACCTGTAATCTAGAGAACATTGAGAAAATCACAATTTAACAACATGAAAGACCCACACATATGAAAATACTACAAATACCAAAATTTTGTTCCATACCAAACTTAGACTTCTACTACCAGAAGTTTTAATCAGACCCCTTACACAAAAGACACACGATAACCAGTACAAAAATAGAAAACAGCCTACTGGCAATACAAAACAAAACCGATCACAAGTACCAAGGTAATGTTACTGCAGACTGACATCAAAGTAGATTTTGATACCACTTACAATATGAAATGCTGGTCCCTCTCTTTTAATACTATTCATTTTTGACATAAAAACAGGCCGTTTTAGTAAAGTACAACTTTGCTGAGTCCTGCTTTTGGTTTTTCTTTTTTTACAAAATTTTGTTTCTAATTAATACTGTATCAAAAATGATTCAAGATAGAAATGTCACAGTCAGAAACCACTTCCACTTCACCCAAGTCCTACCTTCCTTTTTTTTTTTAAATTATGTTTCCTATTTAACGTCATGAATAATTCAAGACATGAACACCAATTGTTAAAAAACCTTTTTATATAACTAAAGTTTATTCAAAGACCATAAAGTTAATTCACATAAGGAAATTGGCAGGTCTAAATATGCTTTCTTCATATGTCCAATTTTCTCATGTCTACTCTCCTTAAAAAACAGAAAAGCAGAGCAGCTAACCCAGAATTTTTGATGAATACTTGGGTAGCATTCAGTCTTCTTGGAATAAGAGATCAGACCTAAAAGTTGTATGAAGACTTTAAATTCCAAACAATGTTGGATAAAATAATTTTCTAAGAATCTGAATATGATTCTTTAAGATATTTATTACACCAGCATTTAATTCCTTTGTCCCAACTGAAAGTATCTGAAAAGATGGGAAATTATCTGAAAATATGGGAAATTATCTGAAAATATGGGAAAGTATCTGAAAGAGGTTAATGCAGGACATTTGTTCTACTTAAAAGTTTTCTAGCAATTGACACATCTAAGCAAAGTTCCTTGAGAGAATTTGCTCTATCTGAAACAAACAATGGTTTTCACTTGTCAGATACTTAAGTCAATCTTGTAAGTTGATCTGAAATTTGTTTTTTTAATTTTTACAGATCTGAAAGTGATTTTTTTTAATACAATTGTTCCATCTTAATGTGGTTCTGCTTTCAATGTAAAAGTACAGCAGTCCTAATAATACCATACTTGACAAATCCAGAAGGAGTTCTTTTCAGACAATAGTTCCAACTCAAAAAAGTTTTCTGAATAACTAAAGGTATTAAGGGAGTATTAAAGGCATTTGTTCTATCTCAAAATTATTCTATTCTGACACAAGAATTTTGTCACACCCATGCACCTGTAGACATTTATCCAATCTGACAGATGTTCAAATGATATACAGTAACAAGTTGACCTGAAAGTGGTTCTAGGATTTCAGATATTATATTATATTATATAAGTTAAAGCAGACTAGAAAATATAATGGTAGCCATTTGTAACACCTACAGGTGATTCTTTAAAACACATTTCTCAGATCTGAAACTGACTGAAAAATTTATCCAATTTACAATCGAATTTTGGAAGACATTAGACGATTTCTCAAGATTTTTCATAAAATACATATTTATCAAGTTCATATAAAAGTTCTTCTTGACATTATTCAGACCTTAAGAGGTTTTACGGTATTAAGGTATTAAGGGAGTATTAAAGGCATTTTTTCTATCTCAAAATTATTCTATTCTGACACAAGAATTTTGTCACACCCATGCACCTGTAGACATTTATCCAATCTGACAGATGTTCAAATGATATACAGTAACAAGTTGACCTGAAAGTGGTTCTAGGATTTCAGATATTATATTATATTATATAAGTTAAAGCAGACTAGAAAATATAATGGTAGCCATTTGTAACACCTACAGGTGATTCTTTAAAACACATTTCTCAGATCTGAAACTGACTGAAAAATTTATCCAATTTACAATCGAATTTTGGAAGACATTAGACGATTTCTCAAGATTTTTCATAAAATACATATTTATCAAGTTCATATGAAAGTTCTTCTTGACATTATTCAGACCTTAAGAGGTTTTACAAGGTCCATAATGTAATAAGGCAGCTGTGGAGGACAAAACTTATTTACAGTCATCTGGAAAGGCACTTTTTTTGAGAGTTGAAAGGAATGAGTGAAATACATCAGGCAGACCTGACAGGAGATGATGTCAGACATTTTTCACATCATGATTTTCCATAAAATTGTGGCATACTTTTATCAGATATGGAAGACATCATTTTGTAGGGTCTGAAAATGTTTCTAGGAAGACAATTTTGTTGAATTGAAAGGCACTTATGGAAAACAATGGCTGACTAGAAAGTATTCCATGGAAGACATGTATTTTATATCTTTAGTTTAATTTGCAAAAATATTGACATATCCAGATATCTCCAGCATGCGACTTTTGCACATATCCTAACAAATTTTCTTTTAAATGTTTAAAATTATGAATGTGTCTTTATTTCAGATATTCAGTACTAATTATATGTACCTCTTATTTGCTATGTATAGCATCATAACTTATTGTTTTAATATCAGAACCACTAAGGACATTAACCCCCTTGACTTTGCAACCTTAGTACTCTTTTATAAATGACATGTGTTTGCATGCAGTACTAAAAAATTTTTTGCATTTCAAAGTCCTTTGAGTTATGTCATCTGTACTTTAACTTTGTCCTGTGTTGTAAATGTATTAAATATAGCTTTGATAAACCTAACTGAACACTGATTCTTATTGATGCTACATGAAAAATTCAAATAAATTGTCCATAAATCAATCCAAAATAAATCTTTCATATTTCTGTCATTTCATAAATAAATCTTCCGAGTAAAGTATTTCAATAAAAAAAGGAATGGAAAAACCTGCTTCATTTTGTCCTAATTCTTTCTTCAAATTTCATTCAAAGGTGAGCCATTTCACCTGTTTCTTAACATTACCAAACAACCCCATTTAAAAAAAGTTGTAGGTGATCCAAATTTTTCTACTTTAAGGGGACTTTCAAATAATACTTAATTTTAGGAAAATAAAAACAAAATAGTACCACAACAGCCTGTACCTACCAAAAGTCATCCACTAATGAATGATGGACTTTACCATAGCATCCTAGCCTTACTGTATAATATATTTATAAAACATCTTTCTACAGGTTTCCTGAGCTTCCTACACTATAAACTATGCAGTATTGCTTTGAACTACTGTACATGCACATTATATGAGCTGCTTGACATTCTTTAATGTATTTTTTAAATCGGTGGGATGATGAAGCACACTTCTATATCATATACTGCAAAGACTTGTAAAAACAACAAACTATGCCCTCTTTCTTCTATTTCCCTTCACAAAGATGACTGGTTCAAACCACATCATCTGAGATTTACAAACCAAAATTTTAATTCTACTTTCAATTTTTGTAATAAATTTCTTTCTACATTGGCAAATCGTTTAATCCTATGCAAAGGTTTAAACTACTTTCTTTCATTTTATTTCAGTCCTATAATCCATCAGTTATACTATCCAAAGTCATCACACCTAAGTTCTTGAATTTGCTCCATAAAGACTCCACTTTTCATGTAAAAGATCCGTTATTTTTGGTCAAGCACATTCCATTCAGCTCCAGTGTCATCCAGAATTTTGTTTTAGCTCCAATAGTCCCAAGTTGCCATAGTTTAAAAAGACATAGGAAGTAGTTTCTAGAAGTTTTTAGAAACCAGTTGGTATTGGTTAGGAACTTTTTCACCTACACAGAACTCCTACTGTTTACGTAGGTTCAAGTTCAAACTTCACTGAAATGTTACTATCTAGGAGAAAAGTCAATTTTCAATTCACTATATTTGATATTTCATATTGCATATTCCCTTTAGTTCTCTATTATGTATCTACATTACTTATATAGATTTAAACAAAATGGGATTTTGCCCCAGTCCCAACAGACTGTGGGTAGTACTGAAAATTCACAAAGCACACTTCTTCCAATGAATATATATATACAGTTTTTGTGAATTTCTAAGATTTCACAAATACACTACTGTAAACTGAGATCAACAACAAAAGTCATGATACAGAGGTTTTTCACATGATGCCAGCACATTTCAATTTGGCATACTGAAATTACAGCTAATGCGCAAGTCTCTTATCAAAAAATAAGCACACTAACTTGGCCTATATAGTAACAATTGTGATACAATTAAGCCTGGCAGTCAAACTGTCCAACAAACAGAGAAATGTGCAATGCAGTGACATTGATGAAAAAAACTATTGAACATTTCAGTGAAGAAATACCTTTCACACATGCAGCAAATAGACAAATTTTTATCCTACAGTATCAAACAACCATCTACAATATTCCTAAATGCACCTTTTACAGAATGTGTAAATTTTACAGACATCCTCATATATACAGTACTAAAATTTTCCATATATTCATAGTCTGTACAGGAGTCCATGAATAATTTCTATACCCATATTTTGGTCGCAGATGAACAATTAAAAGCAGCAGTATCAACTGAGAGTAGTGACTACCAAGATCACTACGTAGAGACAATCTTCAAAAAAACTGCACATATTCAAACACACTGGCAACAAAGGTTCACTGATGTAAAGTTTCCTTGTGCATAGACACTGCATATCTATTACATGTACGTGAACACAGTTATGCGCTTGTTCGGAGGAAGCTTCTTGGGCATGTGCACAGCATGACCCTGGATGAGTGAATACTTAATGGCCCATGCATTATTAAACAAACAAAGGAAAGGAGTTGTGTGACCTGGTCACATCGGTGACGAACATCTACAAAGAACTACAGACAGACAATACCTCACTATCCAAGTACAAGGTCTATAGAATGTGCAATCTACTTTTTCAACAAGCACTACCTCTTTGCCAGAGCTACTGCTGCTACTGTATATGTCAGTACATTCTGTCCATCTAATTGTGTTTATATTAAGAGTAATTCAAGGCCACAAAATCAAGCTGGACTTATCAAGAACCCCATGTCAAATTGCTCTGGCTCTGGCAAGAACCACTTTCCCTTTTCATCTTTCTTTTTTTCATTTTTTTCTTACTGTTTTTTAAGGTTTTTCTGTTGTCTTGTTTTTGTTTTTGAGAGCCCTTTTAGCACCACTATAAATGGGTCAGCTGTAGAAGCAATTACCCTCCCCCAAATTTGAAAGGCTGTTCTACCCAGATGTGATTAGGAGACCTATCAATTGCAAGAAGTATGCTCTCAACAGCAAGTCATTGCCTATCCACCCCTCACTAGTGGCTAGTAACCCTTGTCTTACAACAGACCACTCCCAAACATGTGAGTTGATAAATGGTGCAATTTCTTACACATGCATCATTAATCTTTATCCAGTCACCATGAATGCACAACACCATCCCCATTAGGACAAACCCTACATGAAAAAACTAAACAAAAATTATCAAAACTCAGTGAAATGCTCCATGCATGAACCAAACCATTTAAATGCATTGTAACTCTACCATCTCATAAAGGTAAGAATTTTTGAGATGTTTTCAAGTAAATAATGGGTTGCCATGATGTTTCCTTCATAACATATGACATCCCAAAAATTTATTTTTCAAACAATGTCTGCATCTTTTTCTCAAATTTAGACTACAAACTGTCTATCTTAAAGTCCTTTCTCCTTGAACTTTGCCTTGTCAGTAGCAGAGGAAGCATACCACAAGTCAACCACCCTTGGCAAGATCCTTTACATAAGTTGAGATGTACATGATATTGTCATTTTTTTTCTAATCTTGAGACAAGTAATTACCAGTTCTCTCTAAATGGCAAGTTTTTCAGCTGTCTAGGCCAGATTACCAAGGTATGAAAATATTACAGTCTAAAGTTTGAACATGCATGAGTGGGGAAGAATGTAAGAGGCGTGCACAGAAAATTGGGTTCTACACACTCTGATTGGACCTGTCTTCTTCAGGGTCCTCCAAGATCACGGACAAGTCACTTTCTGTAGATGCACGGGAAAGTGCCGCCAGAAGTAACAGGTCTGGACCATTGAGGCTGTCAGCATATTCCTCAATGACTTCCGCCTCATCCTCTGAGTCTGCAAAATTAAGATTTGGAGCTTTGAGACGTTTTTTGGGAGGAGGAACTGTCATAACCTCTTCCAGGGAGGTAACAGGTTTCCCTTCTTCCATACTTGTCCCAGGATATCTTACACTAGAATTAAGTACTTGGTCTTCGTTGTTCACCCCCTCCCCTCCCATTGAACTGTCTGTTTCATCTTGCACGCCCTTAATCAAAGACTGAATGAGGGTCATATTGTCAGATAATTTTGCGTCTAAATCTAAAGAACTGTCCGAATCACTTGAGCAATCTAAACCTGGAAGGTCTAGAGGAGAGCCCTCTGATGAACTGGATGGATCAGAATCTGGAAGAGGTGGAGCTCTCCTGACTGGTATAAAAACATGCGGTTCATTTGGGATGAGTTTTTGACGTTCTACCGACTCGCTGCGGAAAAACGGCCATCTTCTCTTCGGAGTGCTTTCTTTTTCCAATTCTATAGAATCTCGCCTCAAAATTGTCTTTATTTCTGCGTCATCTCCAACTAAATCACAGGTCAACCTCTTTGGCTGTTTGTTCCTAAAAGACTTGGGATTATCAGTGTCATATGAAATTACAGCTTCTTGTACAGTATCTAACACGACATAATCTGTGAAGGTTACAGGGGCTTCAACCTCATGGACTTTACCATCCAAATACACCTCACATATCCTGTCCTTGTCTTCTGTTTGTGTGGAAACACTTTTGACTTGGTCCTCTTCACCCGACGACCCATCGCATTCCAGATACTCAGCTGAAAGATCCAAACCGTTATCGCTATCACCGTCTCCAGCACCATTACTGCACGTGCTTCCAGAACAAGCAACACTGACGCCCGAGTCTATGCTATTGGCTGATGGTCCAGAAGGCCACCAGAAAGGCTGCCCCGGTAACTGCTCTTTCTTTTTTGCAGGTCCTCGTGAAACTATATTAAAATTTTGAGAATCAGTTTCATCCAAATTTTGTAACCTCCTACTCTCAACATAACGTTTGTCAAAACTTAATGAACGTTCATAGGGACGTTTCACATTATGTGGAGTACTAAGTCCTGTGGAAAAATTATTCTGACCCCACCCCTGACTCCCTGCATGCCAGTGTTTGTGGAAGGCCTCGTTGTTATTAGAAGCTACCGCATGCTTGGGATTACGTTGTAACCCTTGACCTGGGCATAGAACAAAAGTTAAAAATAATCTAGAAATACCATCTCTTCCTGAAAAGAACCATACTCTAAAATATAAATATGCATTAGCGTATGAGCTATTAACTCTAAGAGAAGACACAGTTGGCCATTTACACATGTTATACAGTAGAAGAGTGGACTCAGAATTGAGTCAATGCTTCCACTCATACACAAAGATTTACAATAAACATCAAACTTAGTAACTTTTGTACTGCTAAGCACATGTACAGTTATGCATGGATTCAATGTAGGTGCCATCACAACATTTTCTCGCTGAATTTGAAACCTTAGTTCACTATATTTGTGCTAATATATAAATCACTTGCCATTGTTTAACTTTTCCATAACATCTTGAATGACATATTTACAACCTGTTATGACTCTGAGTAGTCAAACCTGCTATGAGTACTCTTAGCTATTATGAGTACAGTCTGTGTACTCCTTGTGAAAGCTACATGGTTTACTGCAGGTCACAATTATGTGTGAGGAACTTATAACCAACTAATTTCTTTAATGTGTTGTACTTGACTTCCACTCATAAATCTTGAGAGTATTCAAATGATCTTGGGTACTCATATCATCTTGAGTACTCAAATGATCTTGGGTACTTAAATTTCCTTTAAAGTGTTATACTTGACTTCCACTCATAAATCTTGAATACTCAAATGATCTTGAGTATTCAAATGTCCTTCAAAGTGTTGTACTCGACTTCTACTCACTAATCTTGAGTACTCAAATGTCCTTTAAAGTGTTGTACTTCAACTCATAAATCTTGAGTACTCGAATGTCCTTTGAAGTGTTGTACTTGACTTCCACTCATTAATCATGAGTACTCAAATGATCCCGAGTACTCACATGTCCTTTAAACAGGGATGTAAGTGGCCCAAGATGATTTTGCAGGAAAAACTACATGCTACGGCCGGGGTGCAGGGCCCGCTCAAGGG
>WURT03084124.1:0-12953 GCA_009936505.3 Holothuria glaberrima | reverse complement strand
TTATGGCGAACTTGAGGTTCGAAAGATTATGACGGGGAGAGTTGAAATGTTTGGCAACGGGAAAGCCGGGTCTGTTCCGGAATACCGAGGGACAAAGATCACAGGTTACGAGATAGATAACGTTAGCACTGTCGCAATTGAAGGGGCCAGGATAAAGAGTTTTGCCTTTAACAAAGAGTGATTCACTTCGATTCATGTATTTACGTACCTGACATCTACTCTCCCCACAAGGGCTGTTACCAAATGATTGGGGGTTGGGGTCAGGTAACTTGTTTCTAACGAGCATACTATGTAGATTGGGGGGTTGACATCTGGCAACTACCATTGGGGAATTGAAAATAAATATTAGGTCTTTCACGGTCCGATTTAAGCAAGTTCCAGTCACGCTTGATGTTTTTGAGGAGAGAATCGAGTAACATTAACACACACACACACACACACACACACATATATATATATATATACATATATATATATACATATATACATACATACATACATACATACGTATACACTCACACATATATATATATATACACAGACACACACATATATATATATATATATACACACACACATATATATATACAGAAGCGTAACTGGGGTGAGTAGAAGTGGGGGCAGGGATGAAAATAAGGTAATGTACCGACAGCATATAGTGACGGTACCGTCATTTTGCCAAAGGGTTATTACTTAGCAAGTCACCACGCACTCGTGGCCCTCCCATCCACCCCAAATCTTGCATTGTTTTCCCATACCTTCGTAGTTTATAAAACTACAAAATACCAATAACCAGGGGCGTCGATTTGATTTTGGAAGTGGGGGATATCTGGCCTAAAACTTTTTTCTTATTCTGGTGAGGAGTCTAAGAGGAGGTGGGCCAGATGCAAAATGGTGTCAAATGTTTCAATATTTGGGGGCATACTTCATTGCCCAAAGGCAAAACTGCATGCAGACACAGCCAGAGATGGTACTTGGATTTACCGACATGGGGGCCAAGCGCACTAGTGGCCAGCTACTCTAAGCTCCGACGGAAGCAATAGGTTGCCGAAATGATGCCGATCGCAAAATATAAGGCGCGCGAAGCGCGCCGAAAAAAATTGGGATTTTATTGGAAAAGATTTCATATTTTTGTTTTCATTACGAAAAGTTGAAAAAGTTTGAGTTTTTATTTAAAAATCATTCCTACTTAAGAGCAAACCAAGAAATTTGATGATGCGACTGCATGGTCTTTTTCGGGGAGTACATTTTTCATCTTACCCACTGAGGCTCCCAGACGTTTTTTCCTTACAACATATATTTGCCACAATGGTCAAGTTGAAGAATCTTCCAAAAGATAGGTAAAAGAGGTTGGAATTTCGCAACGTTTCATTTTTGTGTTTCTATTGAATCACAATTACAATATTTGTGGAACCTTGAATAAATACAGTATGTTGTTAATGGCAGGCGTTACAGCTAGATAGAACTGAAAATGAAAGCCTGCGTGTAGCGTGCGAAAATTTTTTGAAGTTGTAGAAAGAATTGTGACAGAACTTACTGCCGACGGACCTGATAAAGAGCCATGTGTAATACTTTCTGAGCATATTAAACATACGATATGCCTGTTAAGTTCCACAGTCGGCGGATGTACCGACAAAATCAGCAAATGTACCGACAAACCATCCCAGGACGTCAATGGGGGGGGGGGCGACCGCTACTGTATATATACCTCGCAACGGCATGGTATGGAGTCTGCCCCCTCCCCGTCGGGCAAATCCTGGCGCCACCCCTGGACGGATGAGGAAATTTATCTTCCTAGTGACTTATATATGTGTGATGAAGCAATTTGAACTTGAAAATGGAAGCTGGATTTTTTTAAGGGGCAACTATTTTTGAGTGGCCATTTTCACTCAGAGGACGGATCGCCCCTCTAAAACCCCTCGTGGAAAAAACTGGGATCTAGTATAAACAGAAACAAAATATAGCTCCATTTTGCATCTAAGGCTTTCGAGACAGCAAAAAAATTTTCAAAAGGGGATGGGGACACCCCTCCCCCAGGACGGCGGTCAAGAATGGCGACGATGAGTCCATCTTGCCCCTCACACAAAAAAATTGGCCACGCCCCTAGACCTCAGCGTTAGCAACTTTTAAAGGGCTTGACGTTTCCGTCTGCTATTTAGAGCCGAGTGATCGATCGCAAGTGTCATACTCGTACTAGAGTATTCAAAGCTAAATAAACCAAAAAGCCAATAATGAGGGAACCGGCAATCAAAATCAAGATTCAGGGCTGTATTTTTTATTTAAGTAGCCTACTTAACATCGGGGAGACAGAAAGTGGTTAATTCACTTTGCAAACGTTTCCAAAAGAAGTGAAAGCAATAATTTTTGTCTGGGCGGTCACAGATTTTATGCGGGCAGCAACTTTAAAACCCGGCGAGCGCTGACACAGTTTCTTCAGATTTTATCCGGACGGCGCGCCTGGAAAAAACGGCTAGTGGAGAACACTGCGATTTTTTTAAATACTGCGGTGCCTTAAAATTTGTAAGGTGAAGTTTGTTCTCCTGACTCCTCGCTAAGGCACCCAAAATCTAATAAATCACATACAAGGGCTTTTTTTTTCAAAATTTTCCCGGTGGGAGCAGAATCGCCTCCGTATAGATGTATCTTTGATGCTCTCATGTGAGGGCTGTCTTTAGTTCCATACCTGGTAATTTTGCCTCAACATTAAATCCTATAGGGCTACATGAGTGGATTTCCCGTTCTAAAGCCCAATACAAACATAACATGATCCATCGTCCTCACACACAACGCCCACCCCTCCTGAATCGTTACATCCCTTAGTGCGCGTTAGGCTAACAAAAATATCGAATTATGATATTTATTTTTATGATCTATGGCCAATTAATGCGCACCCAATGCAATTTGGAGATAGTCCATATTTTCGAATTCTTCTGGGCCCGTCTGAGTTTGATGTTATACTCTTAGTTTTCGGAATAATTACGTGTATTATTGCCTCGATAAGGATAATCAAGTAATATATGTGCAAACAGTAAAGAATCATGCAAGCGGCGCACAGCGAAATTTTGAGCCAAATGTATGTTTTTAATTTTGAAAGCTCTAGTCTGCACGGAGACATTTCCAATTTCCTAAAAAATTATGTTCGTGAAAATGGCCCGTCGGATTTAGAAATACCCGGTACTCAGGATCGGTCTTACGGGGGGCTAGGGGCTTTAGGCCCCCGCCCCCTGAAATAAAATTCGCAAAATTTTATAAAGGCTAGTAAAAGGAAAGACGTAGATATGTTCAGAAAGTGTTCCAAATAATGATGACTCTCAGTCATCAGGCTCGTAGGCAGTAAGTTCTGTAACAATTCTTTCTATAACTTGAAAAATTTTTCTCGAGCTACGCGCGCTTTCATCTTCAGTTTTATCCAACGGTAATGCTGGCCATTTCAAGAATATTGGATTTATTCAACTGCAGATATTCTACAAATATTATTCTTGCGTGTAGTCGAGATTCTAGAGAAACACAAAAATGCATCGTTGTGAAGTTCTAACCCCTTTTTCCCATCTATTAGAAGATTCTTTCTTCAGCCTCTCCATCGTGGCAAACATGTTTTGTAACAAAAAGACTTTTCAGTTTCGTCGTGGAGCCTTAATCGGTACGATAAAGAATAGCAGATTTTCCAATAAAAATCAAATTTTTTCAACTTTTCTCAGAGAAAACAAAAATATGAATTTCTTTTTAAATATAACCCCATTTTTCGGCGCTTCGCGGGTCTTTCATTTCGAGCTTGGCATCCTTTCGGCAACTTGAATCTATCGGGGCTAAGAGTAGCTGGCCCCTAGTCAGGGCGCTTGACCCCCATGTCGACAAAT
Organism: Holothuria glaberrima; assembly: GCA_009936505.3. NCBI lineage: Eukaryota > Metazoa > Echinodermata > Holothuroidea > Aspidochirotida > Holothuriidae > Holothuria > Holothuria glaberrima. The sequence continues at coordinate 9,096 of WURT03084124.1, read as the reverse complement.
CCAAGCACTATCCCTGGCTGAGCCTGCATGCAGTTTTTCCTTTGGGCAAAGAAATATACCCACCAAAAGTCCACGCTGGCATTTTCAGGCCAAAAAGTGTCCAAACTGAGGTGTTTATTCATCCCTACACCCACCAGTTTGAATTATAACTTAAAACATGCGCAAACGAACTGTCTCCGTGAAACTGAGTATGTTTCAAAAGCTGCAGAGGTGTATAGCCAGTGTTTCCACTCTTACCGAAATTACCCGACTAAATTCCACAAATTTTGGCGCTGTTCGGGAAATTTTCTGGAAAGAGAATAATTTCGGGAAATATCGCGAAATCGTGGAATTGGAAGATGTATCACCAGCACTGGCATACACGGGGGGGGGGGGGTTGAGCCATGAGGCTCCTCACTGATGCCTTTTTGTTTTTGGTAGTTCCTGACAATACGTAAATTTTTTAACAAAAATTTTACTTCAAAAAGTAGCATATGTGGCACCAGATTGCATGTAAGGACACCAAATGTTTCAAAAATTTTCAAAGGGGAGGGGGACACATCCTCACCCAACATAATTATCCAACATTCAGACCCCCCCCCCCTTGATGAATTCCTAGATCCGCCCCTGAACTATAGGCCTACATTATTCTTGTACACACCACACAGTGACAAGGTTTTGGGTATTCCCAGCAGTGAGTTATAGCTTCTACTCTGTTGAACTTTGAGGTCAATATGATAGGAAAGTGGTCGATTATCAAAGAATCTGAACTTAAATGTCATCGAGACTAGACTTATCTCCTTCTGGAGGCCCACCGAAGGTTGCAATTTTTGGTGTTCAATATTTTGTCATGGCAACTGGCAACTTGTCTTCTCGTCAAGAACTGTTCTGAAAAAAGCCTACACCGCCCTCGCATTTTAGATGAAGATATGTCCCCATAATACTCCCTTAGAAAGGGCATGAGGTCACCAAAATAAGCATGGACCACCGACATAAACAACCATCTCTTCAACATGGACTACACGAGGGGGACATCGTATTTCGATTAAACCAACCGTCTAAAAAGAGATCCTCAGACAAGCCAAGATTCTTAATTTTGTGTCGGTGACAATGGCTGCTGGTGCCTGCGTGGCAGGTACCGCAACTAAGAACGTGACAGAAATATTACTCAAGAAGCGTGTACTGTATAATAAGGATGGATGAGTTTCACCACAGAAGTGAAAATACCTGTTAAGCCTGGACAAGAGGGCAAATGCCATAAACCCAGCTGAACATAAACATTCCAGTGCAATCACGATTAAGATTGTAAATGGAAAGAGTTTAAAGCTTGTAGCAAATAAGGGACTGAGTGAGTGGATACGATGTCGGTGCCTAATGATAACACAATTACACTTTCGACAAAAGTGCTAACATCAGGGTGGAGTTTCTGAATGAGTTTAAATAAAGGGCTAGGCCGCCACCACAACGACACCTGGATGCTTTTTCTAAATTAAGCCGGGAATATGATACAAACAACATGAATTATCAGCTTCATTAATCCATGGGCTGAATCCAATGCTAGCTTTACATTGGTTACGTGGCTATGATTTGTTTACTTTGCTTTGTTCATGCAGCCAGGTCGAGCCGAGCGGAACACTGTCAATAGGTGGGAACCCGAGTGTTTCTACTTTTCAAAAAAATATTCTACATTTTACAAGAGATATGCAAAATAAAGTTCTATCTGGGTCATTCAAGAGCGACTAAATTATTAAAAACTTTGATGAGATTTAATTTTATGAAAACAAAATGGATAACAACTTCTGCTAAGGTTTCCTTTTTGTAGGACTCTAAATACTCTTGCATCTCCAACTACCAATGATGTTGATTTGTGGAAGTGCTGGTAATACGTATTCAACTGGACAGTTGGCGTTTCGTGGATTTCACAGACGAAAGTTACTTCAGATCTTCGTGTCATTCGCTTTCATTCAAAGGGTTTATCACAGTCCAAATCAACAGCGCTGATTGAAGGTATAATTTGCTTTGATTGCGAAGGTGTTTTTGGTGGCAAGGCTTTATTCAATACATTTTACTAATTTACTCGCTCCAAGTTGTTCTAGGACCGGCATCAATAACGTGCAATAGCCAGTTCCACGAAATTGCCTCCTATACTAAGTACCAGTCTAGAGTAGGCTATATGCCTACCACATACAGTATGATTTGATTGGCGATCATTTGTTTACTTTGCTTTGTTCATGCAGGTAGTCGAGCAGAACACTGTCAATTGGTGGGTATCCGAGTGGGATACCATTACCAGTAGTACTAGTAGCTGACTGTAGCACTAGCCTAGGTAGGCTAATCCTGAATCGTGCAGTATCAATCATGAGTCGATCACTGAGTTGTAAATGCTAGTGCAGCGTGAAATACGATGTGATTCCAGCATAAACATGACCTACAATGTGCATTCTTCAAGCAACAAAAATAACGAGTATTTAGCTTATTATAAAAACCATGTTCAAAGCAAAATATTACAGTCACAGCCAATTTTTCAAGTTCTGGTATTACAAATTAGAATAAACTAGAAATTTGCAAATATTACCTGACATGAATGACCAAAATGTTTCTGATGAACCTTTCAGTAAAAAGTTTGATTTATTTATTAATTGAACATGATTATTCCTAAATGTGGTAAATAAATAGTATTTTTTCAGTTCTTTTTTCTGTGAGCCAAGGTTCCTTCAAAAACATTATGTTGTGTACTGCCACCTGCAATTCAAAATTCATTTTGATTAGTACTCAATCCAGACAACAATGAAGTATAGCACAATGAGGAAGACATATGTATTGGAAAAGATTACTGCAAAGTTTCATTCATTTTATTAATTTTTTAATGTTTTCTGTCACAATCTTTGTCAAGTCATTGATTCATGATACCTCCAGTAAAGTCTCTGTAGCCTGCTGCCTAGGCTTAAAGTTGAAGTGCACCAGGATTCTGCAGTAGTAAGGGATTTCTAAGTGTACAGTACAGGACTACTTGTAATTGTTTGGGGCCTCAGCCCTTTTGCCAGGAATTTTAATGCATGCATGTTTTCCTAAGAATAGCATGGGCTATTATGCCCCAGTGTAGCAAATTTTCTGCCCCAATGGATGGGTTGTATCAGTCCAGCCTCCCACCACCAGCTTGTTTGCCTAGGCCTATGTTTTTCACTTGATATTTTTGTATTGAATATACATGACTATAGCTGGACTCAAGAAAATTCACCATTTTCTTTGATAAGTTTTCAATGAAACTGGTAAGTTACATTGGTTAGAGGTTCACAGATTGGTAGTGTTCGAAGAATAATCCTGATACTTTTCCTTTTTTGGAGCAAGGAGTGAGAAGATGCAAACTGATGTTTACTTTTAAAATTCTTTTTGGCTTTACAAAGAAACGCTGTTCAATTCTTGTAACCACTCTAAATGAATTGCAGTTTACATGCCAGATTGGTGTCTGTAGCTTAATGCACTTATCAATTGAATTATGACCCATCCCATTACCCCAGACATACCCCTCAGTCACTTTTGTGACTAACAACTTAAAAGTAAAATGACTCACATCTCAGTCACAAAATTGATGCACTATTTGCAATTTTGACTGACATGTGGGTCACCACATAGACTGAAAAAAATGAGAATGACACCTGGCATCCTGGTACAAAGTGTAACAATTGATTCACAATGATCCACCCCTTGGTCACAACAGTGACTAACAACTGAGATAATGTGACTCACCCCTCAGTCATGCTGCTGGCTGACAATAGTGGTTCAATGACGGACACATGCGTCACACTGTCATTGGTCAATAACCCACATTTGAATGACATTATTGTGGGGTAGTGGGGATTGTGGAGTGCATCATTCAAGATACTGTAAGTGCATACTTCCAATTCTTGTTCCTGTAAGATTGGCGGTACTAAGGCACCATTCACTCCAAGGATATCTAAATACAGTTACACTCACAACCAGCACAGAATCTTGACAGCATTTTAATTTTTTGCTAGATTTGAAGGCACTAAAGTATTACGGTGAATGGAAATCCAGGTGTAATTTCATAATAAGTAGCTTTTCAAAAGGCAAATTTACAGGCTACAATTTTGAATCTCTTTGATAATACTGAAATTGGCCTAAAAGGTTTCAAATTCCGCCACAATGACATACAAAGTTCCAAATCCACATGATTGCTTGGTTGGTAGGTCTAATGTGAAAGGTTCTACTGTTAGTTTATTTTGACAGACATGACCAAAGTTTGCAAAACGCTCGCAAATACATTGCAGGTTATTTGTAAAAGGTTAATTTTTATATTGGGATATGTGTCCATCTGAATATGAAATCACAGGCTAAGAGTACAATCAGGGCCGTAGCGAGCGGGGGCAGTTGGGGGTGTCACACCCCCAATATTTGGTCTTTGTCAGTAAATTTTCATCAGTCTGTCTGCAAAAAGGGGGGGGGGAGGAAAGAAGAGAAAAAGAGGAGAAAAAGGAAAGAAGAGAGAAGAAGGGGAAGGAAGGGAGTGAAAGGGAAGACAGAGAATGGGAAGAAAAAAGAGAAAGACAGAACAGGAACGTGCCGCCAGTCTGTTATCGGCTATTTCGATTTTCGGCTCTTCATCTACGTAATTGGCCCATTCAAGTTGAAGGCCCATCAGCAAATTGATCATGCATTTGATGGCCATATCAACGGCCGTCGGTTTAATTGGATGATGGACGAGGGACCGAGTCCGTCGTCAACTTGGGGAAAGGAAGGAAATTAAAGGCTTCCGTAGAGGCGTGCTATTTCCGGTCATATGAAATTCTTGAAAAAACACTGTCTGGACATTATTCCTCACTTTAATCATCACCATGGGATCAGCAGCACCCGATTACTCATGGAGAGGGTAGGCTATCCTTAGCTCATTTTCTAAACCCCAACCTTGACTTCAAACCATAGGCGTAGGAAGTGGGGGCGGTGGGGGCTGAACTATGCTTTCGCTCCCTAGATCCAAGTAAGAAATGTCAAGAATTTGCAGTAATTTGACTAAAAATTTGTCCAAAATGATGCACCAAATTGTATCTAAAGACCCTCAAATATCCAAAAAAATTTCTAATGGGCAGGGGGACACCCCCTCCCCTTAGACCCCTCCTCCAGGACGGCCATCCCAAACAAGGTTTAGCCCCCCAGTCATGAATGGCATTCTGCTCCTATTCTTCAAACACATTTTGCAAATGAGGGGAAAAAATACTGTGTATCGCGCCTGTCTTCCCTTCACAGCAAACACAGCTGTTCAACTAAGTTCACCCTAAGGCGGGCCCTTGGACCTCAACCGCTTAGAAGTATAGTGGCCTGACAAAAGGAATAAATTAAAATTATTGGAAATCTTTGCATTTGATGATGCAGTATAAACCAAAAAATATCCATCCTGAGACTTAATTTTTCACTCAGAGATATGCTAAACCCTCAGAGCTTCCGGGGGATTTTCCCCCTGGACCCCCATTGGGGGCTTTAAGGCAGGCCTCTGGACCCCAGCTGCTTAAACATATAGTGGCCTGACGAGGCTTTGCCCCCTGGGCCCCCACCTGGGCTTTGCCCTTGGTTCCCACCAGGGGCCCTAAGGCATGACCCTGGACCCCACTGGCTAAAACTTTGCGTTAGTTTTCGTGCTACGCATTAGCAGATCTGTCGGCAAAACATAATTTCTACACCCCCAAAAATTACACCTACGCTATGCCCCTGAGTACAGTAGGACACAGGACACAGGAATATGATGCAAAAGCTATTCTTTTCCTCCTCTTCTTCTATGTTCTTCTTGTATACTTTCAGGGTTTTAAAAAAAGCAGAGCATATCTTCTTCTTCGTCGTCGTCGTCATCTTCTCCTCCTTCTCCTTCTCCTCCTCAATTTTATTTTTTTTTTCTAGAAAGTCCTACTGTATCCTACTTTTTGTACTTTTTCATTCTTTGTTGTCCTGAGGTATGGTGCAAAATGACATTTAAGGCTTATTGGGAATTCACTGTACAGTATGTCCGTAAGAGTGAAAAGATGCTGTCAGTGTTGCAGAGTAGCAATAAATCAATTATACCAGCAAATTTGTACTGCACTGATGACTTTTTTGTCTGCCATACAAACAACAGTGTACAAATAACTGCAAACCAGGAAAGATCTTTTAGTGATGGAGTGTAAAATGGCACGTAAAATTATTCAGTTCAGACAAGTCTTATGTGAGGCTACATACACACAATGTTATCAAAATCAGCTGGGATTACCATCTTGGTGAAGACATTCCCATATTTGTGAATGGATTCACTACAGTAAATGTGACTGGAAGATTCATATTCCAGCATTTAATGTATGTACAGTGAAAGGCCAACAGAAGGCTGGGTTCTGTAAAGAAGTTACTGTTGGCATGGCCACCCAAGATTGACAGAGCAAATTGTATTTCCATACTGTATTCCCTTGTTTGGTTTCAAAGACCTGAAATATTGTTCCTTTGTTCAGAACCTTCATCACCAGACTATCACCAGACTAGCTCATCAAAGCTACACAGAAGAGAGCTGCCAAACATGTGGCTAAAATCTATCTGTTTCATGAAGAGAGCCAGGAGTATTATTGCTCCAGACTGAACCTACAGTGTGCCCACTCTCTAATAGTCTACAGGAGGGAAAAAGTCATGGAAACTTTACTCTACAAAATGCTGTACCATCTGAATGGTCTCTCAGCAGTCAACAAGAATAACCTCCAGTTCTGTACCTGACTCTTGTGACCACCATCAATCTCAGAAACAACCATCTTACTCCCTGTGTTTCAACTCTGTTTGTCCAATGCCTTTTCAAGGCTCCCCAAACCAATGAAGCATACTGCATCCATTTAAAGACAACCTTTATTTCCATTGTTATGAATAGTCATGTATAAACTATCTGACTATTCATGCTATTTTTTTTATTGAGTGATTACATTTCTCTTGTAAGTGTGTGTCTGCTGACAGCTGTAAAACTGAAAGCCTACAGTACCTAGTAACCTCTGAGGTCAGATTATGACTGTGTTGCATACTGTAAACCACCTACCTATTCAGTGAGTATTCACACCAACGCTGTTGGTGGCATAGGCTACTGCATGATTTAAATGAGACCAGATCTTGCATGGTTTTATGAAATATTCATTAACAATTAAACAATTATAGTGTCATTTATCTCTATGAATATTCAAAGTTGGATCTGTTTTCACTCATGCAGGCATTAGGGATATAAGTAACAAGGAATAAACTGTACAGCCTGCCACATAGGGAACCGTCTTGACAGAACCAGCCTCTAACAACCCTTACCACCAAATACATAGATCTCTTGTTTATTGCTCCTTACTTTATACTTTGAAAGTCCCTTCTGGTAGATGTCATCATTTCACTATCTGTAGACATCTTTAGCAGTCACATCTCTATTAATAGTCCTTTAGAGATGTGACCCCTAAAGATGTAGAGAGAGCCCGCAAACTTGGACAAAAGTAAGAATGCTAAAGGCGCGACGGGAGTACTTTGCACTAGATATGATGAATCTATTACACTTCCAACCAATCCTTAATGTTCCAAGTGCAGTCTTCCAACTAAAAGTGCAAAGTTCACTCCAATTCATCTTTAATTCCTATTCCATGAAACCACAAAAATACAAAAATAGACATCGCAAAAATAAAAAACTACAAAAATAGACAAAATCTAATAAAATACAAGCATTACTTCAAATATGTATAAAACCAATTGCATAAAACCATATACAACTTGCAAACTGCAATGTTGTTCAGATATATATGATGCAATGTTACACAATGAGGGTAAATTTGACCGTCGTGACTCCCAGTGACAAAGTGTGAGTCGGGACTTGCAAACCCATTGGCCGGACTCACCACAAACCTCAAGCATAAACTCGCAAAATTACTGAAATACATCTTAAACAGCTTTTTACACTTCACAAAAATTAGTTTTAGCTCTGCAAAACAGAACAGTTATGTTGTACCACATTGGGTCCAATTACTTCACATCAAAGTAAACTAGGGGACACCCCCATAACAAAGTTCTGCAGAAAGTATACTGTCTGTTTGTTTGTTTGTTTGTTTGTTTATTATCATTCTCTGTGGCACCTCCGAAGAGTTTTAAGAGACTTAAATATGTATATTTATATATAGATCGTACATAGACATGAAATATCTTAGGGATGTACAATCATAGAAATGAATCAAAATGAGAGAGAAAAAATAGGAAAGAAAAAAGGAGAAAAAAAAGAGAAAAAAAGGCTTTTTTCCTCTTGAGGAAAAAAGAAAGAGAAAACATAACACATGTATACGGTAACAAACTGCCCATTTGACAATGAGAAAGACACACCTTAAGTACTATTCAAAATTGACTTAAGATTTTTGCACTAAAATAGCTTAAATTAAGTAAAATTTTCTTATTACCCGAATTAAACAGTTCTTCCATTTTAAGGGTATTATGATTTCTATAGTAATATGGCCTTATGAACGTAGACCTTTCTCTGGAAAATGAGGGGCATTCAAACAAATAGTGATATTCATCTCCTAATTTACTTTGATTACATAACATGCATATTCGATCACAGAATTCTATATCACGGTATCTGCCACTCACAGTGGGGATTCTACTGTTACTGCAACTTCAACGGAGCCTACAAAGATCTAACCTATTTTTTAGGGGAAGGGTGGTGAGGTACTTTTCAAGTTTTAAATCCCTTTTAAAAATCCTATAAACTTTGCATTGGGAATTGTTAGTGACATCTGAAATCCATTCTTGAACATAAATATCATTTAACCTTAATCCAATGGTTTTGTCAAGCCAGTTTGTATCAATCAAGTTATAATTATGATTCCAGATAAAGGGTATGCCTGCTTTTTCAAGGATGCTTTTAATTCGACAAATCCATGGGAATTTGTATTAAAATATTGTTGTCGTGCAAAATCCTTAGGATTTTATACATCATACCTGCCAGCTTATTATCCTTACTGTTAATCAATCTACCCCAGTATGCTACAGTTCTTCCCTCAATAGCTCACGTAATGTTGTACCTCCCAAGCTCCCCATAAGCCATACAATTTGGTGTAGATTTCTTTACTTTCAGAATTTGTTTGC
>WURT03084113.1:2552-12955 GCA_009936505.3 Holothuria glaberrima | reverse complement strand
TGTTCAGGAATTAAACACATGATGTTTAGGAATTAAACACACAGTGTTTAGGAATTAAACATGAGTGTTTAGGATAGGAACATGTTTCCAAAGTGGGGGCAAAAATGTGTTTAATTCCTAAACACGCTTTTTAGAGTGTACGCAACCACACGAGCAACAGACCCTAGATATTTATAGGTTAAATCTTCATGATATGGGACTTGTAGCACAGAATACATGGTTCTGGTCATTTTAGAACAGACATTATAGGTCAGTGCTCTTGAATAAAATAAAATAATTAAAAATGAACAACTTTGAACCAGATAGATATCTAAATGTCAGTTCCTTTTGATAGCTTCGCCTTACGACATCACCTTTATCCTAGCGGCAATAGATAACACCTGTTAGTACTCACAGTAGTTGAAACATCATATGGGGGTGAGGCAGGAGAGTATAGTCGTTATAATAAAGACGGGTATTTTTAGCTGATCAGATTAAGAGAGATAAAGTGTACGTTTGCAGCAGGCCCGAAGCAGGCACATAGCTACGGGGCGGGGGCCTGTGTGGCCTGGGCATCCAGATGTTTGCTAGGCTCCCAAAATTGTTTGTGTCCTAATAAAATAAATTTGTAAGAATTAAGAGAAGATAAATGTATAAAAAACATTTGCACACGTATAAAATCAACAAATAATTTTTGAACATAAATTAAGTTAAAACGATGAAATATATAGCACCAGATTGCATACAAGGACACCTAACCATTCGAAATTTTCTCAAAAAGGAGGGAGACACCCTCCCCTTAGACCCATCCCTAGAATGGCGATCAATGCCGTGTCCCCCATTTGATACCTAGGCCCCCTAAAACTTCATCCTAGCTACGCTCCTAGCCCGTACCTAGACAAGGTCATTATGGGGCTCGATAACTCACACATGTAGACCGTTTTAGGGGGAGAGATACCCTGTAATTCATCAAGCCAATGGCAGTTGTTTATTCTCTAAGAATGTTAAATTTTTCTATCGAGCGCCTCCCCTGCTCACCCTCTGGGCTACGGGTTTAAGTCAGACAGGGTACTGAAGTTTCGGAAGAGATTTTTTCGAAGGAGTAACAAATGTTTACATTCATTAAGTTAGTAGAAATTTTCTTCTAAAATTTTCTAGGGACCTAGAAATTTTTCTAGGGGGCTCTGACTCCCTGTTCTTCTTTACGTCGGGCCTACAGGCGCTTGCATTTCTTTGCCTGGGTATCTGTAACTGGCTTACCAATTGCAAACAAGTTGAGAGCAGTATAAATATTTGCGAACATAACTGGCGTAGGGAAAAGCCCATGGGATGAGTCCCCTCCCTGGTCTGGCGATAAATAAGTTGCTGAAAAGATCAATATGAAAAAGATTTGTGCTTCAAGTTTGCTTCGATATTTCACCACAATGCCGGACTTTTGAAAATTTTTCAGTTAAAATGCATTTGTGATGACTTTTTCTTATAAACGATGCTTTCGAATATTCCATAGAACAGTGACTAAAAGACTCAGTCATGTTGGTTTTGGGTGTTCCTAAAGCATTAAAAAGAACTGTGGTTTGGTGTTTTTAAAGAGAATAAGCAGTGGCCCAAAATTTTTATTGAAACTTCATTTTGTAAGCTCATAATTATAACGCTAAGATGCATCGGCAATGCCGCTTAGAAGACACCGTAGATAGCTGTGTAAACGGCTGTGAATCGGATAAAGCTGCGGGTAAATGGGGAATTTCCCCGCCTCGGACGTCACGATTGCCATAGTTACAGGCCCTCGATTAAATAGTGAATACAAAGCCGTGGTACACGTAATACTAATTAATAGAGATGTTAAGTCAGCGAGGTTAGTTATGTAAAGAAAGTCTGCTAGGTTATTCATGCATGGAATTTTCTGGGAGAACTGGACGAAAGCTTGCATACTAGGGCCGATTGCCTCGGATAAATCTAGTAACGTAACAAATGTAACCTTGTGCTACTGTTTTGTTGTTTATGCTGCCGAGAAGGAGAATCAGACTAAGTTAGTTAGTTAGATGAGGTTTTACGGCTCAGTTTCTAACCAATTGGTTTAAGTCGGACCGACCTTTTTCCAGCTGTGGAGGCCCACTGGCTTGTTTTCCCTACTCCACTGCATGGAGAGCATCAGAGTAAGAAAGGCCTAGTTAACGGTGTGGAAGGAAACCTCTGACGGTGGTTCTTAAAGGGAAATATTGCGTTTGTTTTACAGAAAGTTTCCATAATTTTTAAACGAATATTAATGGATACAGAATGATAAACAATTCAAAATAAGACAGTACGGTAGCTTTCTTTTTAGGAAATAAAGCTCTCACAGGAAGAAATTTGGTTATTTGTTTCACAAAAGTAATTTGTTCATCCAAACTTTCTAAAATTCAAATGATGCATTACCCATTACTCCTGTAATGAATAAGAATTTTAGGAGATAAAGTTATTGCTATAGTTTATTGGTGAGACCGAACGGTTTAGTAATGGTTTAAGGTATTTTCTTTGTTTGCCATGTTGGTGCATTTTACACGCAATATTTCCCTTTAACAGCAATATTGACACTAAATAACCCCAGGATAGGACTGTAAAAGCAGGAGCAGATTGAGGCACAGGGGCTTAACCTATAGACCTTATGTATATGACGTCACAGAGCAGAAAGTGCTCCCTCGTTTGGGAGCAAGCGCGAATCATTGCAAGTTATACCAACAAATGCAGACAGCTGATTTGTCAACCAATGGGATATGCGCGTGTCTACTTCACGCGCGAAGTCTAATGCGAACATCATCATCTGTTTCATTGTTTTGCCTCCAGAATGACGTCGTGTGACGTCAGTGCAAAGGTCTATAGGCAGAGTCTTACCGGTTGATCCATTTCATGTAAATAATATAGTTTACAGATGTTTTGTTAACGCACATGCTTTGGTTGGTCCCAAACCTCCAGACAGCTGATCTAATCTTAATCTCTGGTTTGTCCACAGCATCTTAGTAAATTAAGGCCCGGCCGCAGGGGACAACGTCCATTAGCCGACAGCCCAGTATATTTTTCTTAAAGGAAAAAGGACATTATAGACTTGCTCCAAGTCATCTTATGGTGGCACCATGTCACTGCAATAAATAGCTATATCTCTAGAACGGAACAAACTACAAATAAAGCTGCTTGCTGCTACTTGGTTGTAATTTGTTGCTTTATCATATGTACCTACTTAGAAAGTAGTATTTCTTTGGCCTTTAAGTGGTAGTTTTGAGATTGTAAAGACGTCTACAGCTAGGGTGCAATTGTGGTCAAACGTATCTAATTGTCAAAAAGGGAGCAGAAGTGAATAGAGATAAGGGATGATTCACTAAAAGCTTAAAGGGAAAATGCAGTTACCCCAACTTGAATTAGTATACCCCGGTATCCTAATTTATAAATGGCTTCTTTAAATCACGTGGCATCTTTGTTCCTAAATTGTTCGATTCACAAAGAATAACTCCTTCATTTACCTTCATGATGTAATGTTTATTTTCTAAAATGTTTCAAATTAACAACGGAAATAAGAAGGTATATTGTAACAATTAAATGATGTTTCAAGATATGTTTTAGGTAACTTTCAGATACGGCTACACCCTCCTCGCCCTCACCACCTTCCCCACTACCTTCCTTTACTAACAATAGTACCAGATTTAAATTGTTACAGAAAATCGAATATACAGGACTTCACATTCTGGTGACATTTTCATTATGTTCCGCTGTTGGTTCTTGCGATATTGTGTAGATGAATTCACTTCATTTGTTACACGAAGGGGACTTGAAGCAAGCATTCATGATGACATCTCCTCTCATCAACGAGGGCATGATTTTTTCTTTGCTCTTCAATCTAATCCTGATCATGGAATAGGATCCAGGGATATTAGCCTCCAATGGAGACTCTAAAGTTTGTAAAGTTCCAATGCCTCTCATGCAGTCACATGAGATTATGGAGGAAAAGTTGGTAGCCAAGCCTGACCAAAGCAGGGTAATTGGTTATTGCCCGCTTGGCCGACCTACCAGGGAACACTTCGAATCCCTTGCACCTATACTTGTTGCACTCGTACTATGTAACTCAAACGAGATGTACATATTCGACACCTGCTTTGAAGGTAAGGTTGGTTAACGCGACTTAATGATGTCAACTATGTTTGATTCAAGTTCACTGTTAGTTGAAACTGTGAAAACTTTATCTTTCTATATCTTGAAAACAGTTAATAGAAACTGAATGCAAATTTTAGTTGGATGTTTAGATCATACTTTCCTAACAGATCTCCACTTAAAGTTTTTCTTTCAAGACGATTTGCAAGATTTGTAGTTAAGTGAGACCTAACAGCTTCGACCTAGCTAACATCTTTCGAAAAATCACGTGACTTTTTAAGTCTCTTCCGAGCCTATTTCTCTAACAAGTATTTTTCATTACATTGCAGAACATAAATAGTGTATACCGCAGTAACACTTACGATCATCGCCAAAAGTAAATGGCACAAAGCCTTCACCACTTCAGTGTTGTTAAATAAAATGTGTTACAGCAGCTGTGAACGACACCCAAAATTTATATGAAAAGGATTAGGGAGAGACAAGAGGGAGAGGGTGAAAAAGACAAATCTTTGGTTTTGTTTCAATACTTCATTACTTTGTAGAAGTTATACCGTATGAATGAAACATGATCTAGCCAACCCGCGTGTTTTCCCTATCCATACAAATCAGTCATAATTTCCGAGCCCTCCTCTCCCTTCCGTTCTTTCTGCCTGACGGAATCTTACTCTGTAATAATTGCCTAGTGGAAAAAAGTAACTTTGGTGCGTGAATTGTCTAATAAAACCCACATTGACTCCTCAAATTTTCATCCATTTATCAGTTTATTAGGCTGTGATTTGTTCAATTAAACTGTTACCATTATAGTTGCAGCAGGCAACACTATATACCCCATAAAAATAGCACATAACGTCATCCGGCGGAACATTATTTTTCTCCCTCATTTAACCAGGGAGCTGCAACAAACTGTTGCAACTCCCTAATTTAACCTTGTCCACCGATTGAAAGTATTAAACCCCATCCTCCCTTGTTTAAATATATCCATTTTTCAAACCGGGATTATGGACTTTTCCAGCACGTGATACTCACATTCTGTTCACATTCGGAACCAGCGCTAGTCATTTAATTATCGATCGTCAAGAAGTTGGCACGTTGCCACGGTTGTACAATGCGGTCAAAAATGAGAAAGTCACCTTGCACATTCCTCAATTTCCTACAAGTGGCATTATACGGTCTTAGCCTAAATGTTCCATCAACTTCCACTAGCCAGGTTCGGAACCAGATTTTCCATTTGAACCGAACTCGAGGTATAATTCCCCAATTTATGAATAAATTTAGCAATGAGAACGTCGTCCTGGGCCTTGTCGAAGGGGAGGTTACAAATTAGGGTTTTTTGAGTAATCCGTGATGCTCAGATGCAAAGTTAAGTGCAGTATTTTGTAAATCTTGATATCTTTACAAGAGTTGACCTGAGTGGAACCTTATGGGGAGGGTATCCAACCCCTTGACATACCCCTGGTCATGGCCCTGCATTTCATATAATATTTGATTGACTCTCACGTCAAAACCACTTCTCATTGCTTGGTCAGCCGCACCTTACACTGATATGTTGGCAATCTCGGCCGCTTTCTATGTCATTGAGATACCGCGAAGCCAGCCGTTGATGGCAAACTATCCAACGCATCGCACAGTTTGCCCGGCCTTCCTTGCACAACACTTCACGAAAGTGGTTCTCGTATAGATTCCACATATATATATATATATATATATATATATATATATATCAGTGCACCTGAAATAGACTGAAGCCAAAGGATCTATGACAGTCTTTTCAGGCGTGTCGGGCTGGGGGTCAGGCTGGAATGATTGAATAATTTTAAACCCCACGTCAAAGTCAGAAGGCCTCTCTTGGGCTCATTCAGGCTACAAAGCTTAACTGTTGATGAACACCGCTAACATCTTGGAAATAATCGCCTTTTGTAACAACATCCTTTTGTTCGTTAAGTCATGGGGCTTTGTCCCACGGCAGGCGAAAAGCATGATCACGAGCTAAACAAAGTTACCACTATGACTTTATTTGAACAACAGCCAAGTGAATAAACCCATGCGAGGGGCATATTGTACAACTGACACCTCGTGTATTCGAGCAGGGTGTTGGTACTCTCTAAAAACACACCTAGGTCACGATGGAACTGAACCAACATTTTGGGTCAAATTTCAACCTAATTGGAGTTAAATGTAGACCCAATAATTTAAGTCAGTCCCCTCCTAACCCACTTTTGGTTAAAATTGACCAAAGCGTTTTTACAGTGAGAGACATTACCTGCCATATACGCACTTACGTCTCAACATCAAAAGAAGCGTTTAAACAGTTAAACTGGGAAAGTTTGCCAGCTCATGGAATATCGAAGTAAAAATTCGTGGCTGTCTGCTTTTGGCTAAGATTATTTATATTACAGTACCAGCTCTAATCAGCCAGTTTAGATCAGTGCCACGTACAGACGTATGACAGATCCCAGGAGCGGATCCAGGATTTCACAAATGGGGGAGGGGGCTATGTTCGAACCAACGAGCGTCAAATGTCCGGAGCTGCCGGTGGGAAGAGGGGGTGTGCTGGGAAAATTTTGAAAATTGATACTACTGAATGGTATTTTCTGGTCCCTGGCAATCAAGATAAATGCCCAAGCAAACATCACCGGTGCTATGCAGCGTGTCCACTCTTTCGAAAGAAGCCTACCAGCAGGCTAATGATTGCGCATAGGTTGATAAACACTCCGAGGGTCTTCGAAAATTTTGTGAGATCGACCAAATGTTAGATGAGATTCACTGATTTCTGAGAATCGATGTTATTAGTAAGT
Organism: Holothuria glaberrima; assembly: GCA_009936505.3. NCBI lineage: Eukaryota > Metazoa > Echinodermata > Holothuroidea > Aspidochirotida > Holothuriidae > Holothuria > Holothuria glaberrima. The sequence goes on along the minus strand of WURT03084113.1, from coordinate 6,065 downwards.
ATACACAGATTCATTTTGTATGAGTACCATTAATATGCAATGTGACCAGTGCTGGTTTAGGCTATTTAACAAGGGTTTCCGGCAAAAACTAAGGACTGAGAAAGGGGATGGGGAGTTGAGCATAGTGTAAGTTTGATTTAAAAATTAATATTAGGTGAAATGTGATACATGTTTTGGGACTTCAAAATGAAATATTCTACTCCTTTGCATTAGTCATATTCGTAGTTCGTCCCTGAGAAATTAAATGCTTTACAATTGTCCGCATGCCTTGTTACAATCTGTCCATAGATTTTGGCTGACTGTAAAACTTGCACTCATAAATGTGATGAGTTTTTGTGTGATCTTTTGAAATGCAGTCATGATATTACCCAGTCTCATTAAATGACACGTCTTTGGTCAGTTAAGCATGAATCTCGACACAATAATGTACAAAAAACCTACAAATGTGTCAATATTCTCCTGTCTCCGTAAACAAAGATTTTGTCACGGAATTGTGCATTTTAATGCTACATAGAGAAAATCCACTTATATGGTAACAGACCAGTTATCAACGACCATGTATTCAGGCTATATTCGAGTCTATCTTACCCGATTCCGAGCCAGTTCCGGCTCCAATAGCCCCATTCCGAACCAATCCCGAGTGCGACCATGCTTTTGACATTGTAGCATATCGTACAGATGGTTTTTAAATACTACATTTCATTTGCAGTTAATTAAAAAAGGTCAGTATAGGGTTCAGTTTCATAGTCTGGTCATCCATTGTATAATTCAGTTGACGAGGTACGACCATTATATCAAACTGTATACCAGTAATAATGTAGTTTTACACAATGTCTATATAACTTTCGTTTTGTGGAATGGGTGCACGGAATCGGCTCTGAGTCAGTTGTGGCGTTAGGATTTCCCCAACAGGAGGCCGGCTACCCGATAAAGGCAAAGAGTTCCCACAGTAAAAGGAAAATGTTTTGGCCTTTTTACAAAATTTTGAAAATTTGTGAGTTTTATTGAGGAAAATTTGGATATTTATAGGAGAAAACTTGAGAAATTTGTTTTTTCTTAATGGAAATTGGAAAAGTTGGGGTCTTTATTGAAGAATCCGCCCTTCCTATTAGCAAAAATGAAGCAGATCGTCGGGGCGACTGAAGGTCGTTGAGATTACGTATTTTATCGTGCATATTAAGGCTCCCCGACGGAATTGAAAATTTCCCCTTCGGGGGCCAGCCTTCCCCCCGGGGCCATACACCCTGCTCCCCGCCGATGGCGCCACCCCTGCCCCGGGTCCGAGTTTTAAAGTTGAACCTTGATCGCTTTTGTAATACCACTAACGTTGTCGTTGTCACCCATGTCTGCAGGATGAGCCATACATGTTTGTATTTGATGTTTCAGGGTACATTCACAAATGTATATGAGAATTTGTACCCCCAAAACAATGGGAAAGTTCGTTGTACCCCGAAAGGAATGTGTACCCCGAAAGTTGTATGAAGTTCGTTTTTTTTTATCCCGAAACATATCAAACACATGAGTCACACGGTTAGCAATCTTAAAATCCCAACACATGCATTTGACCTCCGTTCCCTAAATGCAAACACAAATACTATTCTCGTATTTTGACAATTAAAATGTGTGGTACCGAACAAATTCTTTTGTTAGATATGTTTGTATATTGCCTAGGGCAGCATCTCTTTTCGAATACTATAATAATATTTGTCTCTGTTGTTTTTAATGTTCTCTTTGTATACACATTTTAACTTAGCTGGACGACATTCAAAACAAACCCTATTTCGGGTCCTCAGTATTGGCTATAAGGGACGAAATACTATAGTTCTTTGTAGATCCGCATCAATCGCATAAGTTGATTGGGAATGTTAGCTTTAGCCTTCCCAGGCCCGTAGCCAGACAAGGTACTGAAAGGGTGGAATGGCTTCCAGGGGACGATTTTTTTTTAAAGTGGGGGGGGGGAGCAAATGTGTAAAAATATATTAAGTCAATGGCAACTTGAAACTCTCTAGGGGGCGATTTTTTCAGAGGGGCTTCTTCCCCCTTCTCCCCCCCCCCCTTGGCTACGCGTCTGAGCCTCCCTCTCTTTCCATCATGTGACACTTTCACACCGGCATACATTTACGCTATTTCTGAAGTACCGTCTTCGTCAAGCTCTGTTTAGTTTTCGCATTCTCGGATTTGGGTCAGCTCTAGACTGCGACTTTCCGAAAGTCCCTCACTCCTCGTCAAAACGAGTGTCTGAAATGACTCCCACTCGAGATGGGCATCCACCTCGATCGACCCCTTACAAGATTTTAAATTAGTCTGTGCATCATGGCTGTCTCAAATCGATATGTAAGTCTTTCTTTGAAATTGAGTCCAAAGGATGGCAACAAAATAAAATCCAACGAATTAACTTAAAGTGCTGAAAGTAATTAAAGAAGAGCCAAGGTCTGTAAGAAAGGCTTCCCATCGGGGACGGGGTAACGGGTCTGGTGGGGCTGGTGAGGGTGTGGACAGCGTATGTGGACGATTACTGGCTAGAGCAGACCACTAGCTACGGAAAGGGGGCCAGGGGGCAATCCTCTCCCCCATTTGAAGTGTACCTCTTAATTTTTCCACACTATATACCACCCTAACCCCCCGCCCCTCGTAGAGCCATACATGTCTACAATCCTCGACAAAAGTGCATAGGACAAACCCCACTCCTCGTATCAATGTTGAAGTCTTCGAACACATTGAGCTGCCACAACATTGAACAGGAGAATGGGGATGAAGACAGGGGGATGGTGATCTAACTGTTGAATTTTTTCTTGTTGTCCCATCATTTTTGTCGAGGATTGTAGATTCCCCAGACATGAACCTCGCATACCCACGCCTTAACATCAGACTTCAAATTATTACCAGTGGAAGGGCAGGCTTTGAAAAATTCTTTATTCATTTACTTATCCATCGGGTTAGCTGTTCTCTATTTGTTCGCATACATATGTACTTGTGCATTCTTACTGCTTTAAAGCTTTGAACTCCTTTGTGAGAAAGACTTCGTTGGGATTCTTGACCGGCAGGCTACGATATTGAACAGTGAACTTGCTCCAGTCATTATTTTCGCCCCAGGCTGTAGGGCAAGGATTTGTCGAAGCCTGGGAGCGAGGAGGTCTAAGGTCTAAGATATGAAACATTTCATTCAAGTTGGCTCAAGGTTAAACTTGGAAGTATGAAAAACTGTATGTGAAATATTGGGTAGACCACCGTATAACTATAGTTTTTGTCCAGGTAGGGAGCTGTTGAAGTGGCATTTCAGTGTCTCAGCTACCCACAGGATGGTCGAACAACGAAGTGTAAGAGTTGGACCCTTTTTAAACTATGGCCTCCTTTCAGTTTGTCCCTTCTTAATTTATCTGAAGCAGTTGGGCCCCGTAAAATCTGGTTAACACTAGTATAGAATCATACCTTAACTCCTGCCCCATTCCTGGAGGTTCCCCTCCTGGGAACAATGCAGGCCAGTAGCCAGACACGGTACTGAAGGGGGCGAAA
>WURT03084112.1:0-21988 GCA_009936505.3 Holothuria glaberrima | reverse complement strand
TTTTTAGTGTTCTATGAATGTTCATTGCAGCTCATAAACAGTAACTTATATTGATTTTCAACGTCGTATTTTACTTTAAACTAACGTCATTTGTGTACTGTCTGAAACTGGGTGATTGAAAGGAAGTGCAGTGTTATACAACATTTCCATCATAAAATAATCATTTTAAGATTTTTCATTCACTTTTTTTGTATTCCATCGTCAACAGCTCTAAACAGTCTTTTGAAGTTTTCCATAACTATACAAGAATGTACTGGGATAGAAAGCTGTATTTTGAATTGAAAAGTATACTTTACTTACTGCAAAAATTTAGCTTTGTCAAATATTGTAGTGTAAAGGTCGTAGGAAGTTGACATGGGTTTCTCAAGTGCCTTTACATTGACATGACCACTGTGAAAGATATCTTTACAATTTACATAATACAGGCTGGTTTGAATGTAACAGTACTTTTTCATTGACGGTAATATTTAACAGTATTATTTCTTCTTAATATGTTTCTGGGTAACCCCATGGAGCTATTACGGATGGAGTAAAAGCAGAGAAACTTTCTTTGAAGTCATCATGGGTTCCGACATTCTAAGAGTAATGAGCCGTGAATACCCTCAAGATTTACTTTCACTTGCAAAAAATTAGTGCGTAATAGATAAATACAGCTCTTCACAGTCAGTGTGAATGGCATGTGTTAAAGGTCTGGTGACATGCCACCAAAAAGTGCTATTTCACTTGCCAGTTAGAGAATTAAGTCCTCCAATGATAAATCCGTTTGATTATTATTTCAAAACCATTTACCGATCTCAAAATAAACGTCCTCAAAGATTAATGGTTTCTGAAGTAACTCATTGCCTACGCAAGATAATGATGTGGAGTGTTGCACAGTATTAAGATTTCTTTTGTTCACCCTACATAAATCTTCTCTTAATTTATGATCAGATTACAGTTTGGAGAATGAAAAACAATAATTCCCAAGGAAACAATTTTAACTTTCATAATTAACCCCTCAGGAAATAACAATGCTACCAGTGTCCTTGAAATTAAGGTTGAAAAAATAAAGGCTAACATTAGCCACATATGGTGTGTCCATCTTTTGGAGTCACATATTTGCGTAATAGGCTCATGATAATTTATCCCATGTGTTAAATAAAAAGTAACCTGTAAAATGTTCAATATTTGATGAATTGTAATGAAAATTGCGGCTATTTCCTGGATATTTAATGCTTCTTACATCAAATAGCCAAATATGTAATTTTCATGTCACTGGACCTTTAATACACTGTGTAGTGCCTTGGAACTTGTACCCTTCAAAATGCAAAAGAGTAAAAAAGTTTAAAAAATTTTGTCAGAAAAGTACGCACCCGAACACATACAAGAGGCATACCGTTGTGGAGATGAAGCAACTATCTTTTTGCTCAATCAATCCCTGTGTTTAGGAAACTTTCAGAAAGGTTCCAAAATCTTTCGGAAAGTTTCTGGGACATTTTTCAGACCCATAATTTTCTTTTTTAACAAAGGACGCTAAGTTTCCAACTACAACACCAAATCTGAAGGAGTTTTCACCATTAAAATGATATTAAACTGGACAAAAACTGAGCATCCACTTCAAAACTGAAGCTCTGAAGATGAACAACTGCACATACACAGTTTGATTCCAGCAGTGAATATTCGTAAAGTTTAAAAATGTAAAAACATCCGTTTAAGTATAGTGTCACAAACACAGCTCAGTGTCGGAACCCATGATGGTTCTTCAAAGGAAATGCCAAAGAGGATTTGGGTAATTAAACCGGCTTACGTGAACAAAAGTTCTGAAAGGTGAGGAGATTGGGGAGGGGGAGGTTGTCTGAAAGGATTAGATGAGTGTTTTATTGCATTTGAGGTTCTCTGCTTTTACTCCATCCGTAATAGCTCCATGGTAACCCTGGGGGTCGGCCAGTGAAAATTAGCTGGGGAATCTTAGCAAATATGTTAACCATTTAACATGGAATTTATCATATCCACTTTTTGTATTTAAGAGTTTGGTTTACTCTTAAAGATGGTACTTCTGGCTGTTCCTCTCATGTTTTTGCAATGCTTTTAACTTTTGAACTTCTTTGAACCCTGTTGATTATCACTGTTCTGTACATGAAACACGTTTTTATCTCACGTTTGTTACTGCTTGTGCCTATGGGATCTTCAATAATGGTTTAAAGTATGAACTAAATGCAATAAAGTATGCTACGAAAGAACATAGGTATCCTATTTTATTTGTCTTGATTCGAAGTTTTGGAGATTCATATCCATGCAGGTTTGCTAATACTTTGCTGACTCATTGGTCATTCTACCAGTTTGCATTTAAAAGTGACGACTAGACCACCAATGATGCAAACTTGACTCGGCGGATCCAGGATTTCAAACACGAAAGGGAAGGGGGCGCTTACTCGATAAGGGAAAATTTCGCACCCATGAGAGCCAATTGTAGGAGCCTCGAAAGAAGGTGGTGAGGGGTCTAAGAAAAGAAAACTTGAAATTTATGCACTTGGAAAGGTATTTCTACGGGAATCTCGCAATTAAAATAAGCACTACATATTGTTAACAAGATCTGGTACCGTCTAAAAAAGGTGGTGTCGAAGAGTGGGACTACAGCCGGGCGTTACTATCCGTTTACTGCCCATCAATTTCATCATAAGTGTACGAGGTGGGAGGGGCAGGGGGCATATGACTCCCAATTCAGGCAAAAATAGTCAGCCGATTCACATAGCGTTTACAGTTCTAGCTGTTAATGGTGAAATACCGTTATCAGTAAAAGCTGACTTGTGCTATAATTTCTTCGCTTGGATCTAACGTAAAACTTACAACTCCAAAGTAAAATTTCGATGACATGATAAACAAGAAGCAAGATAAAGAAGCGTAACAAGACTTGAATTTGAACGCGTACACCGTAAGAATTCGAACGCGATGCACTGCAGCTGTCAGTATTGCGAGTCCATGCCCTAACCGATTGCGCTGTGAGCCGAGCTGCCGGCGAATGATTTTAAATATTATTAGTACAGACCTTATCTCTATGCGTACCCATATCACTATCCGTATCCGTGCCACATATATAACCCTATCCCTATCTGTATCCCTACCACGTATATAACCCTATCCCTATCTGTATCCCTACCACGTATATAACCCTATCCCTATCCGTGTGCGTACCTCTAAATTACATCCAGGTGCAGTATGAACTGTTCATGGTATAGTCCATGCGAAGAAATGATACTACAAGTCAGTTTTTAGTTTTTACTGATAATGTTATACCACCATTTACAGAACTGTAAAGGCTATGTGTATCGGGTACAATAGTGGATCCATTCAGGCAAATGAGACAGCCAAGAAAATAAATTATGCCCTTTTATTCGGGCAACTTGGTCCAATCTCTAAATTCGGTCAAAAATTATCCCTGCCTCCAACAAAACTTTGACCCCCGTATTCCTATGAATGTCATCTCATTCAAGCTGATTTCTTAACAAGAGAAGGGTTGACCTTTGGGTAGTGATTTTTCAGGAGGTACAGTAGTCAAGAACCATGGGTTTATTAAAAGCATGTGTATCTCTCAATTCGATTGCATAAATTATATGAACAATTACACACAAATGCCGTAAAAATACTTTCAGTATTTAAGACAGCTTTAAGACATATGACCAGCGGGCAGGAAATGAGGGTAACTGATCAGAAGCCTCTGGAAATAAACATTACATGCATAGCTGCACAATTTCTGTCGAAATCTGTAAGGGGCACTTCGTGACATGTACCCCATCTGTACATTTTAGTTGATTTATATTCCTCCATTTAAGCTGACACTATATAACACAGTTGTGTTGGTGTGTCGTTAAACTCCATCTAACTAACAAAGTAACCCTGACCTCAACCCTCCGGGGAGTATTCTATCACCCAAGATTTCAGAATAAATCTCCGTCAATGGCTGCTCACCAAAAGGGCAGAGAAAAGGGAAAAACACATCTTGAAATATAGTTGTATCAATAAATAAGTAATTGTAAAAGCAAGTAATTGTTTAAATAATAAAATGGTCACTTCCCTGATAAAAAAGATAGACATGTAACGTTAAAAGTTGAAAAGAGGAGAGCAACTTCGATCTTGTAAACAATTTCACTAGATCTGGCTACAAAGTTACAATTGTAGTAATTTATAGCAAATGTAGTCAAATCTGAATCAAATTTAAACAAGTGCTTGTCAAGATTCCGGTTAGTGCTTCTATGTTCTTGATTGTTTTTAGAGTGCTGCAGGTATGACAACGTTAAGAGTTCATGGGGATATTTCAATTCCCGATATTTATTTGAATAACATTAACATGAACAGGTGCAAAAGGTAGTGGCGTCATCTAGAAAGAGGAGGTATAAGGGATCATTCCCCATCCATGAACTTTGCCACCCCGTCACATACCTATCCCCAAGTCCATCCCTGTATACAGATCAGTGGCTGTGCGTGGTTTTTCAGTCATGTTCCTTATTTTTTCTTATTACAAATTGTTCAAAACCTGTTACAACTTTCTCATATCCCTCGCAAACTATCAACATTTTTGTTGGCCCCCATTGCTCCCAGGCTCACCACATTGATGTGGTATCATGTAATACAGTCTCAACTGTGCATTAGTATTATAGATCGGTAAGGGGGGGAAAAACTGATTGCTCGTGTACGCAGAGGTCGTAATGGAGGAACACAGCATTTGCAAGAATGCAAAAAAGTGGGGCTCAGGTAAAGACTCATTTTATGGACACTGGAAGACTTCGAGAATTACCAAACAAAAAAATCACCCTCTGATTGGCAGATAAATCCTGGGAGGAAATAAAAAGTGTCTGACTGCAGATTCTGCCTAAAACTCTTTTCATGGAAATAACTTTAAATTTGCAAGCATTTGCCACACCATATAAGGCAGTAGTGCACGGATTTATTCTAAAATCAAAACACTTTTCTGTAAAATGGAAGTATACCCCAACCTCTGTAGAAATTGCCCATACAAAGTGGTTCTTCAAGGATTCTTATAACATGACTAGCCACTGGGGTTCAACTGTCGTAGACTATGACATATTGTATATGCTTTTTTGTCTTTACACATCTTTTAGAACACTGTACGGCGCTCTTTGTGCATACCAGTTATCGGTAGACAGTGAACGATAATATACTTGCTGAGAATGAGCATTCCTTGAGATGATTGTAAAGTCCACCGCCCTGAATTTGATAAACTGCTGTTTCTCGCTCATTTTCTGTTGCATGTGAATTGTCTGAATAACCGTTGCTCATGTTAGTATCACCATTTTGAATTATCATACAGCCTCATTAAAACCCTCTTCCAGTCTATGCGAGATCTACAATCCTCGACAAAAATGATGGGACAAACAAGCAGAACAAGCAACGGTTAGATCACCTTTTCCCTACCTGAATTCCCATTCCCCTGTTCAATGTTGCGGCAGCCCAGTGTGTTCTGAGACTTCAACATTGATACGGGGAGCGGGGGTTTGTCCCATGTACTTTTGTCGAGGATTGTATGAAGCCTGTACAAAGGTATAGGAATATCCAAATTTGCTTTTCGTGCTTAAAAATGAATAGGTTGCAGTTTTAATGTTGCGGCAGCCCAGTGTGTTCTGAGACTTTAACATTGATACGGGGAGCGGGGTTTGTCCCATGTACTTTTGTCGAGGATTGTAGAGGTGTGCCAAATCACCGCAGTTACAATATCACTTAACAATTCTTATTTCTAAGCGTGTAATTAGTTCCAACATCTGTCAACGATACTATCATTTTGCATCTTAACCTATTTGCACGAACAAAAAATATTCTTGAGGGGAAGAACATTTACCTCTTCATTTAGACAAAAAACTCAATTCTTTAATCCAACCAAAAATAGGAAACATTCAGTAAATTATGACGAATATTCATCATATAACCAGTTCGAAATTCGCCCGCAGTTTTTTGCATCTAAGGTACGTTACATGTACAAAACTTTCTCAAAAGGGACGTTCACATCGCCATTTCTTAGACTCGTCCTCAAGATGGCATTAGTACCTAACGGGGAAAAGATCAAGGATTCGTCCCGTGTGCAAATTATGGCAGGTGCACATTTGCACAATTTACATTAATTTTATCGGTCTCATGACGCATATTTTTCCAGACCACATGTTCCATACTCCTGTTAGTAGCTAAATAGGAGGCAGCTCTATAAACAGCTCTGATAATACGTCCCGTTCAACAGCAGCACAGTAAAATGGGAACTATACTACAACTAACAATCAAATTATACCCAGAGAAATTTGTAATGGCATAAAAATTTCAAGTTACCCCAGTCATTCAAAGATTAGATCACCGTTCAGTTAAATCTGAGACGGTCACGTAATGTCAATTCTGATACGCGTTTAGAGCAATTCTCACTAACGTCAATGGGCACCTTATTGGTAGTGATAAGAACTGCTGACTTGCTTTGACAAAGGAAAAATGTCAGAAATATCTGACGTAGGATTAAGACCTCATCTTCTGAAATGCCCCCTCCCTTCAATTTGCAACTCCTATACAAAGGTATACACCAAAAGAAGAATGCTCACGCACAACACTCAGGCCCCCGTGTTTTACTCGCCCTGAAGTCCCGGTGCCGCCACTGGCGAAAAGTATTCTGTTCCTCCAATTAACACGTCTCATATGCATACACGCAGATAAGAGTAAATATAACGGGTTTTGCCAAAATATTAAAGGTAATCCATCCTCCCTTATCAAATCTTAAGGGGAGTATGATACACATGAGGCTGAACAACCTTCAGGGAGGATGAACAAATACCTTCCGTACCTAACTAAGTGAAAGAGCAAGAGTCTATTTGTGTCTATCAATGCCTCTGTAACCATTAGTTGAACACCGATAAGTGTGTGTCCACAGCCATTGAATTTTTGGAAGTCTAATATCCACTTGCAAACCACTAAATATTACGATTTTTCTTTTCGATGAAAAACGAAAGCTATGCATTCATGATGGCCTGTATGTATGTCTATGTGCGTGTGCGTGTGTGTATGTTTGTGTTTGTGACACTTTTCTCGTTTTCACGGTATCTCAAGAAGGGAAATTCTGAATTTCTCAAACTTGGTAGGTAGATGTTGAATATTAAGAATAAGAACCGTGTTGTTTTGGTGGAGGTCAAAGGTTATCCGGGGTCACCAGTGGTCAAAATCTGAAACCTTGTCTACACAATATGTCAAAGTAGGAAGCTTGGATAGATTTCATACTTGGTACGTGAATGTGTGTTGGTGAGAAAAAGAACACTATTGTTTTTAATGGAGGTCAAAGGTCATCTGGGTAGCCGGGGATGAAACTCTAAAACCTTGTCTACAAAAATATCTCAACATAGGAAGCGCAGATAGATCCCATACGTACTATGTGGATGGGTCATGGTGAGAAGAACGTATTGTTTTTAGTAAAGGTCAAAGGTCATCTGGGGTCACTGGAGTCAAAATCTACAAACCTTGCTAACACGATATCTCCAGGGGAAAGCTTGGACAGATTTCGTACTTAGAATCTAAATGCCTTATGGTCAGAGGTAGAACTCTTTTGTTTTTGGTGGAGGTCAAAAGTCATCTGGGGTCACCGGGTTCTAAGTCCTAAAACCTTGTTAACACGATATCTCAAAGTACGAAGCTGGTATAGATTTCATAGTTAACACGTAGATGCATTATGGTCAGAGGGTGAAGCCTATTGTGTTTGGTGGAGGCTATTAATCAAATTTTAGATGTTAGAGGTCAGCTTAAACCACCAGGGGCGAAAAAGCGAAATTCCCAAGAATAACCAAAACTGTAACTTTCCAGCACATTTAGGATGACATTCAAGCAATGACTAAAAGAAACGGAGTAATTTAGACATCTTGGCATTATTTGATATAACACATGTAAGTGCTAGTCATCGAAACCAAATGCATTTTTGCATTCTGGTTTGCTTATTTATCTATTTAATTTTTTTTTCTACCAAATTATTGGTGAGGGCTTTGTCTCACACTGACAAATATTACCAAATGTAATGGTCGGTGGTAAGATATGGGTGGGTGGGGGGGGGGCTCGAATGGACATCCGTCCCCTAACCAATTATTGAGGTGATGATATGCCCCATACCCCATGATAATCTTCTTTGAACATGATCCCGGGATAACAAGACATTTTGAAAAGATCTCTGTAAAAAACCGTCAGTTGATCTCCTTTGCAATATCCAATGGAGACATCACTGTTGTCTCTAACTAAGCCTACTTGGTCCATGTGACTGTCAAAAAGACAGCTTGGAGACCACCGTCGGTATTTTTATTCATGGGATTTTTTCTCCTGTCTACAACCGTCGAATGCTTGTGGTGAAAGGTCGCTAGATTAAGATTATAAATCTGCACGTTGTAAGTTAAAATATTAATTATTGTCCTTAATTACATGACAACGATGTGTGATGAGTTCAGAGTAAACAATTGCCTGCGATTATTATCATGATCTAATGATCAACTGTTCTTCACTTACTAAATGTGAACTGAATGAAATTCAGATATACCCCGATGTTGTATTTGTCAGTTACGAACATTGCCTGATAGAATAACATATGTTTAATACCCCGAGAGCCCACTTCTCCACTTCTTTGTGTCATTATTTGATCGGCATGATTTTCAAAATTAAAAGTTACATACACGTTGTTGCACTGTGAAAAAGATTAGCTACCAAAAACATTGATTCGCCGATTTGAAAATCGTATAAATTATGACAGAAGTGCCACTTTATAGACTGAAACCTGCGACTCTTTAGAGTTAGATACCAACCTTATAATTACACAATAATGAAGGTAAGTCTTGCATGTCCCCAACCACGGTCATCTAAACCCCTTTAAATGTCTCGATGATAGATTTTGATATCTGCGAGTAAGTATAACGCATGGAAGAGGAAATTTCTTAACTTGACCAAGCCTGTTTCAAACGATGAGAACCTTTTATCTGTCTTGAAATATTTTATTGCAAAAGATAGAACATGAAATAAACATATTGCAAGTGTGATATGGAAACTCAGACAAGTTTGGTCATAAAAGACTTGCCAAATATGTAATTTCAGTCACAAACTAAAACGATAAACTTTTAAAGACCTTACTAGGATCGTAGCCAGGTAATAGGGGGGAGGGGGCTCCCCGGAAAAGTGATCATCCCTTAGAAGATCAAATGTTAGCATTACCTTAACGCGTTTTTGTGTATCTCACCCTCACCCATTTCAACCTCGCCAACAAATTTTCGCCACTCCCACCTGGAAGGTCTCTGGCAATCCCCTTAGTAACTTGTCTCGCTACAGGCCAAGGCACTTGCCTAATATTCTTTGTCGCATTTTGAAAACTATTTTCTGTTGTTTCATGAAGAACTTCCGCTTACCCTATTGCATGCACCATTGTTATCCTATGCAATACTTTATTTCAAATTTAGCTACTAATAGACCCTTTTAACTGCTTTTACTCTAAGCTCAAATGTTTAGCTTTACTGTAGTATTACTTCTGGAAGGAGTATAGGGAACTTGTTGACTCTCTACATAACAATTCCTTATGACTGATTTTAAAGTACATACTTGTCAAGATTAAGGGGTTATGTAAAGGGATATGGAATTAATTTGCTTAGTATTTTCATTTAATGCAAGTACAAAGGATTCAGTGAAGTGGATGCCGTCTTATGAAATCATAGGCGTAGGAAGCTTTTCAAGGCTGGGAGGGCTGAACCTTGTTTCGGATAGCCGTCCTGGAGGAAGCGTGTCCCCCTCCCCTTTGGAAAATTTTTGATATTTCAGAGTCCTTAGATGCAATTTGGTGTACCATTTTGGACAAATTTTAAGATAATTCCTGCAAATTTTTGACAGTTCTTACAGAAGAGACAAATTAGGGGTTTTCGTCCTTGGAAAGAAGGGGGAGCTGAAGCATACTTCTTCCCCCAGCCCCCGCTTCCTACGCCCTTGTATGAAATGAAAACATACCACTTGATGAAGCTGTACATGTCCTGTAAACTGAAACCAAGCCTGATCTTGAGTCCTTCATTCCTAAAAATTTTGCTAATATTCCTGAGCTTGTCGTTGTTTTTGGAAGAATCTTTTGGGTACCACACCACTGTGTTGTTAAGATATCGCAACTGCTTCAATAGAAGTGACTGTTTGTCCCTTTTCACTGTCTTTTTGGAAAGAAGAGATTGCATCTTGTTTAGTACCTCGTCGTTTACCAACATAATGTTTGTCTTATGACCAACATCATCTATGTACTCCCTAACTGGTGCAAGATTGGCTCTAATGACGAAGTCGTAAGAGTCAATGACGCTGCCACAGCCACTTTTCAGAAGAATGCCACTGTTTCCGACAATGGCGCACTTACGCTGACGCTGTAGTGTTGAAAACGATTTGTCAATATCACTTATGGAGCAGTTTTGAGTTGACTGTCTTTGAAAATTAAACTGACCCGTTGCCTTGATGATGTCCAGGAGTGTGCGATTGCGAACATAAAATTGGTCCATCTGTTTAAACGTCATATCAGTATAAGGAACCTTGTCGTAAACTACCATTGTTACTTCTCTCTTGTAACACTCTAGTTTAGACCTGCAATGAAGGTAAACCAAGTACATTATCAGCAACATTACCAAATCACAATAATCTCTTGGAATATATATAACTGTCACTTTTGCCTGCTAAGTATATGTTAGGCTATCAACAATATGGTATGAAGATGAGTCCGTAGGTAAGCATATCACATTGACCTAAACTCTAGGACTACAACATTGGCGGAGGAAGAGAATTCGATGAGAGGGAGCGAGAAGGGTATTTGGGGGAGCTCTACCATTAAAAGTTACATAGCCAGTTCCTTTCGAACTAATGTCCAAAATTCCACACCTTGATGAAAACTGCGCCCCAACAGTTTCCTATTTCTACAAATCGTTCTTTGTATTCTCAATTGCTTCCTTCCATACCCCAGTGAAATCTTGAATGAAAAATTACTGCTTTTGGACAATCTCGTTCAAAATGTTCCAAAATCGTTTTACCACTTAAAATTATCAACTACAATTATACATTCCAGTATCACTGCCCAGACTGTTCCATTGTACACAGAATCGAATCCATCAGCCGTGGCCGTTAAAAACTGAGATAAAAATATTTTAAAGTGGAACAGTCGGCCAACTACGCAATAAAATATTCATTCTTTCGTAACCTTGAAGAATAATTGAAAAGTCTATATTTTGTCTACCAAAATCGTCCATAAGGAGTAGGACGAAAATGGAAGACAAAAACAACGTCGTCTAAAATCTCCCCAAATCGTCACATTTTTCACTGAGACTTTAAGTACGGCGAACGCTGTAAGTCAATTACGTATTCCGTAAGGCAGTCGTACAGGATTAACAAAATCAAGAGGCCTCATGATATGCCAGAAAGGTTGAATATTAATCCAGTGAGAGAAAAGGGTAGGGGACCAGAAAAAAAGGTGCCGGAAGTCCTCACTACGGAGTGATTTAGATTTTGAACTCTTTTTGACTCACATTCTCTGTATATATCATTTAACATGCACACATTATGTTATGAATGACCTGAAACCACCATTATCATCCTGATATCTTCGGTATTCGTGTGATTATACATAGTTCGAAATAACCATTGACCCTGACGGAAGGTCTAAGGTCACATCCTGGTGTTAGTTTTCCAAAAATAAAACACCGTTTGTTGAGATTTTTACCACCAAGGCAGTGTTTGCCTATGGTATATAATGTAGGCGGTGAGGGGAATTAGGACATCGATGTTTAGAAAAAAAAGCAAAGTCCCCAAGGAAGGACAGACAGCACAGAAACCACTAATTAGTCAATAATTTGGGGGAGAGATGTAACACAATGGCGAACTAGACCACCAGGTGTTCATTTCGATGGTGAAGGAGCATAACTCACCCGGTGATGACTGGCATATAGATTTACCCATTAATGATACACTGGCCAAACTGAAACGCGACAGTGGAGCAGTCTGTAACATTTTGCCCGAGGAGCACCTATGGCACACTGTCGAAAGAGAGGCTGAAACACTCAAAAAGACAAAAATGGTCTCATACACAGATTATCGAGTCACGACATTAGGTAAGCAGCAACTCCTCGTGTTCCACGGAGACAAGTAATCGTATGGATTTTCAAATACTAGAGGCAGACCTAGGGACAAATATTAGGGCTTCAAAGTGCCTCACCCCGCAACTGATCAGAAGGTTATAATCAATTGATGAGAAAGGTAACTGCCCTGCCACAGTCACACTAGGAGAGAGATTTTAATAAGCTATCCCCAAGTATTTAAAAGGCCAGGAGTCTTAGAGGATCGGTCAATCATTCGAATTAAAGAGAATGTTCAATCAAGTGTGCATTCATCAAAAAGGTGTCGGGGATTCCCTCAAGAAAAAAAGGTAAAAATAAGCTTGATCGGATGGAGAAACGTAAGGTTATTAGAAAGGTCTCAACACCAACCGACTGGATGAAAAGTATGGTAATTGTGGAGAAAAGAAATTGGACAACCACCTTTTAAACCTTTGAGACGATGCAAACCTCTGATGCAAATTTATTTACGGTTCAAGGTGCAGATCAGGCATTTTGGTAGGTTAAGCTTACAGCAGTAGAAATTATGTTACGTTCAATACGCTACATCACCGGTATCAATTTTGCAGATTGCCTTTTGGCTCATGTTCGGCGCCTGGGGTGTTTCAAATACGGGTCAATCAAATATTCCAGGATATCCCAGGTGTCGATGTAACCATGAATGATATTCTCATGTGGGGAAATTAAAGCAAACAATGAAGGAATGCTCAAAGTATTGCAGAGGCCAAAGAAGTCATCTAACATTGCGTTACGCAAAATCAAAACTTACCCAGATACATGCAAAAGACATTGGTCATATCATTAGCTCGAAGGAATCATCCTCAGATCCTCAAAAGTTTCAAGGAATTTTGAGAATATCAGCACCTGAAGACAAACAGGCACTTCAGAGACTAATTGGGTTGGTCAGTTATGTAGGTAAATCTACTCCAAAGTTTGGTACCGTTAATAATCGTATTTCTTTTGCTAGATAAGGATGTAGCATAAGAATGGGACAAACAGCATGGTGATTGCTTCAGGAAAATCAAACAAGCATTGACAGAGTCCCCTGTCTTGAAATGGTATGATCCAGGAAAAACCAGCTGTCGTAGAAGTTGATGCATCAAGACATGCCTTAGGTACATGTAAGTAACAAGAAGGTCACACAATAGCCTATGCATCTCGTTCAACAAAACTGGGAGGAATTATGCACAGATAGAGGAGATCTTAGCGATTGTGAATGATACTAACAAATTTCATGAGTATGTATATATGCTAAGCCAAATGTTGTTGTAGAAACATACCATAGCCTATCAAAAAACTCACCTCGCATTCAGAAAATATACATATCCGAATATATCCGAAAAAGAGGTTTTTTTTTTTTTTTGCAAATTCACTAAACGGGCCTCCTGCATCAGATTCAGAAAAGCAATGTGACAGTTGTGGGGCACACCCTATTGAAAAGAAACCAACCAGAAGTGAAATTCCTGAAGAGATTAAGATAGAAACAGAGAAAGATACAATTCTACACGGTCTCTCAATCAGACTTTGAAAGAGAAATGGCCAAAAAAAAAAAAAGATCAAATTGATCCTCAGCTAAATGCGTATTGGTGGTACAGAGACGAGATTACCATTGCAAATGGATATTTGTTTAAAGGTGTTATAACCATGGCACCATCAAAATTGAGGAAAGGCATGCTAGTGAAAATACACAGTAGTCACTAAGTTGTTTAAAATTGTAGAAAGAGAGCAAGAGAATCACTCTTTTGGCTTCACGTAAACTCTCAACCAGCAGACTTTATACCCAAGTGCAACATATGTTATACGTTTCATAGGTCACAGTAAAAGGAACCTTTGCAAAATGTGAAGTACGAGATCAACCTTCGCAGAAAATCTGTTTTGATTTGATTCATTTGTGTAATAAGAGCTGCGTGCTTTTCGATCAATTATTATCTCAAGTTTGTGGAAACTTCTAGACAAACGGGAAGTATAGCCTAAAATATATATAAATGGCTTGATAGAGTCAATTTGCAAGGCATGGTATCCAAGTTGTAGTTATTAGCAAAAATGGTCCACGGTTCTAATGCATCTTCAGAGTTAAGAAAGTTTGCATCTAAGTACAGGTTCTCTCACGCAATCCGCGCACCTCCTTACCTGCAAACAAAGGGTATGGCGGAACGTGCATTTTCACCATTAACAATATTCTCATAAAGGCTAAACATGACAAAATGACCGGTAGTTGGCATTATTTGCTCTTCGAAAATCTCCCCAACGAGAAGCAGGATCTATTTTGCTAATCTCAACAAAACCATCGTTGTTGGATACAAAATAACCAAAAAGTGGTAAACAATATTTAAAACAGAAGCCTTCTAAAAAAGGCAATATGTTCGTCATGCTTAATCATTGCGTCACTTTACCCAGAGAGATATCGTCAGAGTAAAAAAGAAAATGTGAATGGTCAATGGGACCGAGGTGTTGTTATAAGACAACCAAAGAATCCAAAATCATACATTGCTCGTGTAGAAAGATTAAATGTTAGGAGGTAGAGTCGTGCAATCAGACCTCCAAAGGAAGTAGTTAATATAATGTGCGGATTTGATGATCAAAATTGCCTTCCTCAGAAAAATAGAGATCTCTAACCTGAAGTGGAACCAGTAAGAACAACCAAAAGTGGTGGACGTGGGGAGGATAAACCCGTGTGTAATACCCTGTTCAGGTTGTGGTGATCATGTTGTGGAATATTACCTGAATTGACCTTTTGCAGTAACTTGCTTGTACCTCTTACATGAATGCATCTAAAAGAGGAAGGTATTATGGTATTTATTATTTTACACCGACATCTGTTGTAAACTAGTGTTGTAAACAGTGTTGTAAACTAGTTCCTTGTAGTCTCATGTATACATACAATAATCATCTACTTATAAAAGATGTGGATACTTCCCTCCTATTAAATGTGTGTCGTGCATGGAGTTAACATATGGTCATAGCAAAGATGGAGCAGATATAAATCGATTTAGGAGATAGCCTTTCTTTCCATATAAAACTTCATCTTCACCAGATATTGATTTTATCTTGTTCAGCAACAATGCAATAGGGATAAGAGATAGAGCCTTTCCTAACTCATATCTGCACCAAGGCTGGGGTATCGTACGACTTACTTTACACCCTGCATGAGAGCTCCAGTAGCCTATGCTACCCTTTAAGCTTAAAGAGCCCAAATCCGTTTTTTATTCAAAGGGGCTCATTAGCTGGATCCTTCAGGGTGAATTTCAAACGTTACCCATGAGAGCAGGCATCAAAGTGATTCTACATTTCCTATAATTTTCTATATAACTACAAGAATCCTGTATTTCGTATATTGGGATGATTTTAGGCTTGATGTCTTATAATCTCTAATATTTTTCTGATCTTGCCAAAAAATTATTTTCTTTGGTGTTCACAGCCGGAATGTTCAGATGATTTTTTTTTTTTTTTTTTTTTTGCAAGATGGTATCGTAGACTTAGGGTGGCTAAGTCAGACAGGTAGCAGTGTGTAGATGTCAAGTATCTTAAATAGATGCAAGCACACAATGCAAATTATAGGATTCTGATATATTCCCTTATGAAATTGCATTGGGCACTAATAAGCTCATATTTCATCAACCATCAATGTGTCATTCTCACTTTTTTGATTTTAAGCACTCTTTGACCTTTAAGATAATTGTATATGTATTGTCAAGAGGTGGATGACAGCCCTTTGCCTGGCATTTCCTGTAGTCATGCTGTTGTGCACATTTTAAAACCATCACCTTCACTTTGTGTGCACGGATAGCTAGTCTGTGGTATGACTAATTTTAAAACCCAAACTATCGTAGTACAATGGTTCTTAATACTAAATATAATTCCCTGCCTTCTACCATCTTTTCCTCAAACTGCCTTGTCATTAGTTCAGTTGATTGTTTGAATTAAGGTACAACTACAATTCTTCCCTAAAGATTAAGAACTTAATGTTTAGAAAATTAAGAGTCTTACTCTAATGTTTACAAGTTAACAAATGTCGATCTCCAAGGAGGTTTCACTAAACTCCACTACCGGCTCAATGGCTGGCCCCTGGATGCCAAGTCACTTTATCCAAGAGACCAAAGTGGAACATCTGATCTTTGCATGGGGCCGGTGCTATAGTACCCATCAGTGGTGGTAGGTGGATGAACTTACCAAGTTGCCCTTTCCCTAATTGTCAAGTAATTTCCTCAAGTGAGATTTTAGATGTTTAGTATGTTATAATGCACAGACATTTTGCATACTGTAAGCACCTTCACATGTGAACTATACTGTCCTGCCAAGATATACAGATTCAAAATGAGCAGTGGTAATTTTAGGAACATTGGACCATGCTCTTTTCTCCTTTGCTGATGCTATTTTTTCTAATTAATAACCTAAATGTAATTTTTTAAAATAATTTACTTCAAACGATAAGATATGAAGTGCCAGATTTTATGTAAGGACACCCAATCACCCTAAAAATTTTCTAAGGGGAAGGGTGTCCCCCTCCCCGTATAACCCTCACTAATGCTAGCATTCACAGAACATACCACATGCCCCCCCCCCATCGAGACAGTTGGGCATATGCCACTGTTAAAAGTGAGTTTGAAGGTATTCATTAAAACCATACAGTTGCCATAGACCTATATGTTCTTACACTGACATCACCTATATCTCACACTAACTAGATTGACTAGCAATACAGCGTAACATTTATAGCAGATTGTGTCTGCAAAGGTCATTTCCTGCTTTTTAAGCAGAAAAAAAGAAAAAAAATTGAAAATTTTCCTCACCTCAACCCCATTGTTGTTGGGGCTGAGGTGAATTCTGTCTGTCTACTTATGGCCATGAAGCAACAATTCATTGTCCACTTGTGATACTGTTATCCTCATTTCTATCATTTGAGTAGTATAGGTACAGTGCTTGCCCCATCACAACTTTGAGGAACTTTGAAGATGATAAGGACCGCTAGCGTGTGACATTCCTATATTTACTCTATTATATTTTCCTGGAAAAATCCTATAAAATCCAACATATTCATCACTATCCTTCCTATAAAATCTGTCTTTCTGTGATGGACCACTTTCAAGCCTGCTGAAAGTGTTAATCCACATGAAGCATCCCCCTTAAAAGATACTATAGCTTTAGCTGAGCTGCCTCTCAGCCCACGGGCCCTTAGGTCTAAGGTCAGCTATTATAGACCTCATTGTAGACAGGGTTTCCGGTTCAGGTTTTCGACAAGAGCAGAATTACCACCGTTTTGCTCTCGTCGTTTGTCTGCGCTTAATTTTATATCGTGGTAAAGCTATCGGACTGTGAAGGGTAGTTATAACTAGTTGTAACTGAGTTGTAAATTTTATAGCGTGGTAAAGCTATTGGATCTTGTAGGTTAGTTATAACTAGTAATTTCGTTCAACGCTTAAGTGTGTTGTTTGAAAAATTGTGCAGTGGGTTTACTTGTATTAAAAAAAGTGAGTTCTTATTTTTTTACTTCGTTTGCGTGGCCTCTAGCCACATTAACCGCTGCTTTTCCCTTGTCAAGGGATATCAGCATTGTTGAGTTACAGCTTTAGTCGGGGTGAACGTCGCCCCCCCCCCTTCAAGTGTTTACTTTGTCAGAGAACAGTGGAGTCGATACAACAGAGGTAGAGATAATGCAAAACCTCAAGTTCAGGTCGGCGGAAGCCTGTATGAGGAGAGTGTCTTACCATATGATCGCTCTGTGGTGGTGGTGGTGGTGGTAGTGTTGTACCTGGACTTTGAGGTTGACCAGGGCCTGGTTGTGGGGGTCCCAAGCCAGCAAGGGACTGTCTCAGTAATGCGATGGTGTACCAACGGTGAAGGTGAGATGAAGAGCATACTAAGTGGGAAGAAAGAGTTCCGTATGGTTCTGAAGACGGACATACCATCCTTCTTAATAGGGGGTTCCAAGGCCACCATTCGGTACGTAAGCAGCCCCTTACCTGTTTTAAATGAAGAGTGGAGGGGCACGAAGCCTGTCGTGTCCCAATAGACGTTCCGGGGCAACGCATTGTCCCAATGAGGTGCAGTGCAACTTCTGTGGGGTGGGGGCATGTGTTTGTTGCTTGCCCTGTATCATACTCTGCCCGTGCAGTGCTGACGTGCAGCCATTACCTGGACCTTCACAAGCAGGCCCAGAACCTTTGGTAGAGGAACTCACACATCCCCGTCACCTGAGGAACTGGAGGAGGCAGTTGTTCAGGTGCAATAGGAGTTTCTCGCCTCAAAAGAGTATATGAGGGAGACTGGGACTCCCTGGCGCGCTCCACCACTACTACTGGAGGAGGCTGGTGTGACAACAGTTGAGGAGGACCTCCACTTTTCCACAGACTCGAAGTCCAGCTCTGCCATGTCGGACACTGGGGATTCTGCCCGAGGCCTCCGCCAAAGGGCCCACCCACGAGGGATGACTGCTTTGATTTGGGAGGGGAAAAGACCGATCCTACGTTAAAGAGGCCGGCCTCGTGCGAGGTGTCCGACCCGATGATCCATCACCCTGCCACACCAATACCGAGTCCTAGAAAGAAAAAGCATAGGCCCAAGTCGGATGTATCTGGCTCAGTGTTAGCACTAAAGATTTGAATCTGGGGGAAATTTCCCATTCGTATTTTGGGGGTTTTCCAGATGGAGGGGTTTCCTAATTTCAATTTCCAAAAGTTTAATTTAACAAAACACCAACAACATTGTCTCATGATTTCCAGGAAAAGATTATTGTAATAATATTCTTCTCTGTGATAACTTCTCACATAGTGTTGGGCGATATATCGAAAACTGTCGTTATTCGCGACAATTTTTATGGGAAACATTACCATAACACGAATTGAACAATGAATGACGATAACTTCTTGTGAAAAAAATGTGAAATAAGTCGCTTTTTGTTGTTTCATTTCTTCCAATTGCTGTTTCTAAAATATTTTTTGTTGGAAAAATTCTTTTATTACATTGAACTGATTTAAAATCGATGAAATTTCGTCATTTCTTGAAACATTTTTCCATCGAGGAGACTGCGAAATGAATTCGCGCAGTCATTAATCGTACGTTTGGTATACGTCTGTAATATCATGAACGCAAACCCCTATACTTTATGTCATGTTCGCCGGTGTATTGTATAGAAGCTGAAAGTGAAACACAATGACAACACAGTTAAGTACATGTGTAGGTACGTAATTGTATGCAAAACGCCCACACATTAGGTTACGTACCTGTTCTGTAGAAAAGTTTACGAACATCACAAGAACACGCGACAATAAGGGGAGTTCAGTATTTTTTTTTTTCATCGATACTTGCACCTCGTAATTTCCAGTTGTGACATCATATTTTGCAGTAGTAATGGCGGGAGCTTTTTACGTAAAACATGCATGTTAATTTGTGTGGTGTGAAAGTGTATTACTTGTACATTTAGTAATGATTCAAGCAACGACGGTGCCTTAAAAGTGGTCTTTATGAGCTGCACCTGCACGAAATTTTGACACACTCAATTTTGTACGTAGGTAGTCGACTCAAGGAAGGGTATAATACTAGCTCCATTGGTTTGCGCACAGTATCGAAAAATTTCTAGCAAGTGAGCACTAATTACCAAGTAATTAACCTTTTTGTAACAACTGACAAATTTGTTCACCCAAGCAATTATGCATGCAAAACCACACCTTCGCCATCCTGGGTTTTAAATCCACCAATCAAATCAATTTATTACGTTGCATCAGACAATAACAAACGCCTCCTACAGCGCGAGCAAAATGGTTGTAAAATACGAATAAACTCCTGGAGAATCGTTACATCACTGTCTGTATTGAATTAACTACAGTAAGTATACTAAAGGGGTCTTATAACTTCCCTGCTATACTGTACAAAAAGTGATAGTTACTGTAATTCGAATTGTAGCCCTTGGGCCTACGCAGGTTGCTTCGCTTCCGAAACAGCATGATGTGAAAGAGATTGTTGGTACTTCAGCAACTGCTACTGTACGTCGGTTTAGCCCCTATTAGAAAACGAAAAGTTTACGAACCTGTGATGTCACTCTTCCAAAAATTGTGTACAAATGTTCCTCAAAGTACCAAAGAGTTCTGCACGAATATTCCTCAAAGTACCAAAAATTATGTTCAAATATTCCTCAAAGTACCACGTTCGTTACCGTTCTGTAACGATAATGCACACAGTGTGAGTAGTGAACTGCATGGTGAATAGGGAGATGGCACTGAAACTCCCTGGGTGGGCTGAAACATACCACAGTACAGCAGAGACGGTACGGAAATTGTTGTGGTAGTTTGTTGTGAGCACGAAGGACGGGCAGATAGGGTAGTGGAAAGTGCTTTGGGTAAGCGAGGTCAACAAGCAAGCATTGCGTAATGAGTGTTAATATGGCCCCTCGCAACGCTCTTCCTAAATGAATATGCAGCGGAGCGAACGTCGCATGTGGGCGAGGCTTATCTTTCGATAACGAGCCAGTTCAATGAGGGAATCGTTGCTTCTTTCTGTCCATATTTCGTGAGATTTGTGTTGATCTGCTGCAAGACATTTGTGATTCATGTTTGGAAAGGGGAATAGACCACAATGGAATTACATTGGTGTCACTTTATGATATTTTTTCAAACGCAATATTTCCCTTTAAATCAAGTAGGCTAGTTTTAAAATGTATTTAATTACTTTACAAAAAAAAAGTAAAGTTGAAATCATTTGAAATAAAAAAGTGGTTTTGGAGTATATATGCATTATTAAGCTGCTTACTCCCCCTTTTGAAATAATGGAAGAGTCTAATATGAAAAAACATAAGTACTCTTTTGAAGGAGAAAATTTTTTTGGGACATTTCACCAAGGAGTTACTGTGGGGAAAAGTGGTCTGCGAATATTTTTGACTAATGAAAAATGTTCTTTAGACACGAATGACAACAGCATTCCTAAACACAATGGATACACTGTGATGTCATTGCTATGGAAACCTGAAAATTTCGTTGTCCTTCTGTTGCTACTGATTTAGTAAAGAGCATGAGGTGTTGTTTTCCAGGCCGCTAGCACGGTGGCACTTTAGGGGATTTTGTATACACAAATTAACTTTTAAGGAATTAAAACAAAATAAAGAATAGTTTCAAGGCTGAACAGAATATTTTAATTGGAGTGACATTCTGTAATTGTGATTTCTAAGCCCTTTAGCTACACTGTAACAGTAACCTTACAAAAAGTTGAGGCCGCTCTCGAAATGAGACAAAACTGTTCAATAAGCGGTTTGCTCCGAGTTTTGTGTGGCGCTGAGCTGAAGTAAATGGGATATATTTTTTTCATTGAGTAAATAGAAAGGGGGAATTCCGCCTTGCATTTTATTTTGGGGTGGATTTTGCCTTTCAAAAAAATTCTCACAACATTCTCATGAGATCTCATGAGAATTTAATAAGATTTTACGAGATCTCATGATAATTTCATGAGTACTCATGAAATTGGCGCAAGTTCTCATGAAAATTACGAGGATTTTATCAGATTTAATGAGAATTGTATGAGTTCTCATGAGAATCTCATGGGATCTCACGAGGATCTCATAAGAGTTGTATGAGAAATAATGAGAATGTATAAGAACTTTTGAGATTTGTATTGGATGAAGTCTAAAAGTCGCATGTTTGTGAAGTTATATGCCAAAACGAAACTACAGCCACACTGGAGGGAATGATAAAAATATACACATTACGTGTATAACTTGTCATAGAACAATGGGACGTATACCATATCAGTGTGAACTTAAGAAACTTTCTGTCTAAGTAGATGCCCAAATAGAAGTTCTTAAATTAAAAGCTCACACACAGGTGCAGTCAGGGCTTTGTCAACATGTAATTCATAAGACAACCATGCAGGTAATCCACCGATCACTTTCAGACTGGGTA